>JABXWE010004558.1:0-40062 GCA_014611495.1 Limonius californicus | reverse complement strand
ATCACCCCGAACTGAGACACCGGCAACCTCTCATAGCAAGCTTGCATCAGCCCAACCGCAATTTTTGAAAACTGAGACCCTTGCAGAATCGTCCAGTAATTTGGAAGAGAATGCCCGTAGTGAAGGCTTGCAGAGGGTGCCGGTTCAGGAGGTCGACTTGGATGATGAACAATTGGAGCAAAGCATTCGGATTGCGGAGACAACCGTTCAAGAAATGATGAGGCCTGAGGTTCTCGATCAATACTTAGACCAGTATGATGGGTTGGCTAGGAACTATATTGAAGCTCTGATACGGGACACCGAGGATCAGTTTGATTTAAAATACGGTGTACGATTTGATCTTGCAACGGATCAATTCGCTATAGGTAATAAAGAGCTTAACTTTGATGGTCAAGATATGTTTATAATGGATGGTGGAAATAAGGTCACCTACAAAGGAACACCCGGATTTTATGAATTGATGTCAAAAAGAAACCGTTGGGATATACAAAAACGGATGAAGTAAATTATCAAGATATTGTTAATCGTTCTGCTGCTAATCATAAAAATTACGATCCTACTGAACAAATAAGTGGTAATGTTGGAAACAAATATAAAAGAGTTGTACGCCATTTGAAGCCACCGGCTACTAAGCGGATAGGTAAAGGTCTCCTAACTGTAAATAACAAAAAGGTTGAGTTTGTTCCCTGGAAAAATCCCAACACGCTCGTTGATAGGTTGCAGATTTTAATTGCATCCCAGTTGGCTGGGCACACGGGCCATAATAACGAAATTGTTAGTATTACTGAGGCCTTAAGGGCTGCTAAAATTATTAAATAAGGATAAATAGCTGAATCACAACCGCATCTGATTCAGAATGAGATTGGTAGCACCTGTGGTAACTTCAACATGTCGATAGATAAATTTGGAAGACATCTACACCAACATCGGTATCATACTGATGAAGTTCTTCCTAAAATATACCTTGTGGAAGATGGATCAGCCCTAAGAGCGACTATGACTGATGATATGACAAAATTAGCTACTACGATTGATACAAAGTTAGCAAGCTCTAGCTATCTTACAGTGTTTTATATAACGGCGCTCAACAGTGATTCACAAGGGCGTTATAAACTAGTTCACAGTGTTAATGCAAATTACGAATATACATACAAACTACCAACGGCAATCATAAAAACAATTAGTTTTACCCCGTCAAATACTAAAATCTACATAAACGGTGTGGAGAAGGATAAATCGTCATTGATTGGGTTACAATTGAATAACGGTGATAAAATAACTGCCGTACACACACCAAATTCGAAGAATATTTTTGCTTGTGAAGTTATTGTGCAGATTCCCATATATTAAAATGACTAACAGATTAGGTGTGGGTTAACAATGAGTGTTAAAGCTGAAGTTGTTTCAGAACTACACAAGTCGGCTAGAAAAAAATTTAAGCGTAGGCGAGTTATTATTAAGGGGTTAAACGATTTATTTCAAGCTGATTTGGTCGAAATGATACCCTACGCGAAAGTTAACAAAGGATATCGATACATTTTAGTAGTGATTAATGCATTTTCCAAATACGTTTGGGCATACCCCGTGAAACGAAAGACGGGTCAAGCGGTAACGGAAGCGAGGAATAAGGTGCTTAGAGCCTCGAAACAGCCTCCTAGTAACTTACAAACAGATATGGGAAAGGAGTTTTATAACGTGAACTTTCAAAAATTGATGAAGAAATTCAACATAAACCATTACAGTAGTTATTCGAATTTAAAAAGCAGCATAGTAGAAAGATGCAATCGTACTCTGAAAAATATGATGTGGAAACAGTTTAGCCTGCAAGGAACGTACAAGTGGTTAGATGTTTTACCAAAAGTCGTAGAACAGTATAATTCCACTACGCACGGAACAACAGGATATAAACCGAAAGATGTGAATAAAAAGAACGCTCCTAAAATTCTAGATGCTACCTACAGTCACACAAAAACGGTCGATTCCAAGAAACATAAATTTTTGGTAGGCAACCGCGTAAGAATTAGCAAGTATAGGGCTGCATTTAGTAAAGGTTACACACCCACTTGGAGTAATGAAATTTTTACTATTATCAAAGTTCGCCTTACTAACCCAACAACTTACATTTTGGAAGACGAAAGCCGGCAACACATAAAAGGTGGGTTTTATGACTACGAACTACAGAAAACGAAACATCCTGATACTTATCTGGTTGAAAAAGTTGTGTAACGAAGTGTTTAAGTGCGCGGTATTATAAATTTTTAAATTAAATTGTGTGACCGCGTAGTGCGATATAAAGGCGCGAGTGTCGCTGGCATTCACGATTTGTATTTGTCTCCCACTTTCATTTGTACCGTCAGTAGGTCTCCCCTCCAACAAAAATTATTAACAAACATTTTAGACTAGGAATGGAACGTATAAATACGGAGCACCAGCTCCCAAAAAGGCACTTGAGTCCAAGAGCGAATCGAGGGAGAACTTCAACCAAGATTCAATCCGAATACCGTTTAATTTACCTGTTACCCGAAATCCAGTCCAGTTAAAATACCTGAACCCGTTAAAGTAAAGTTTATTTAATCCTAGTTGATTTCAATTTGTTTTCTAAGTCAAGACCGTCCGTGTAATATTCGTTGGCTCAGTTGGCTTAGGGGTCATTGCCCTTTTTCTTAATTTGAGCTGCGAATCCAGCGAGTGGGAATATATATACCGAGCATAAATCATTCGGGTCATCTCCCGGTGACTTACGCTGTATATAAGATCCGTTGCAAAATTTGGTGTGAAATAAGAATTTGGGTCATGCCCTATTCGTATTAAACACTTAAATTTCAGAGAATAGTAGTACAGGTATAAATCGTTTCTCAGTCGTTTAGGGGTCGTTTTCCCCTTTCCTACTGGGCTAGCGAATTTATACGCAGAGGTTTTAGCCTTCCGCATTAAAAGAATCCTTTTAATAACCGTTTCACACGTTTCCCAAATTTTCACGTAACATCCTATATTTGCCTAATTTATTACAGAAAACCGAGGATTAACTACGAGAGTATATTAGGTAAAATAAGCTTACCTGATTGCACTATTTGTTTAGACCAGCTGAGCACCTGCAAGGGAAAATTTCCAGGAACTCCCGAATATAATTCGTAAGTGTAATTTCCCGAAACCCCGAACTTTATAGATTTGACCGGCCGAGACGAGAGGATCGCTGGCCCTGACAGCCGTGAACCGCACTCATAAAAGTCGAATATACGCACACCACTAATTACGCTAATTTCTTACAGCAAACACCGCGTGCTAAACTAACCTGACTTATTTGCACGTGCTGTTTTTAAAAATTGTCAAATTCCACTAGATTTTGTTGCAGGCAATTTAGGTTGCCTACCCCACGGGTATAATAAATTCCGTTATGTGATTTAATGAAATGGTACTAATAATTCCTGTATGAAGTGTTTTGACCTGTTAATCTTTACATTATTTTCAGCCTGTTATATAGATAAGTAAGATATTGAATTTGGTAAGCAAATTATGTGAAAATTAAAGTTCCATTTATTTGATTGTAAATAATTCATACACTTATGTTCAAATTAAAGTTCGTTTATTTAATTGTAAATATTTCATTTTAATCATTTCCAGTAATAAATACGTGCATTATATATAGAGTGTATATGTATATCTGTATGTCATTAACTCATGCAAATCTAATAATAAATTGTTTAATCCACTACCATTGGAAAGTTTATTTCGTTTCTTTAGTCTTAAATAAGGATTCTGGCTCTGAGCTACCACGAGCACCGGGAAACCGTTGCAATACTGAGGCATATTCGCCAAGTGAGAAGCTAAATTTCACACTTCACTACTCGACAATAGTCTGTTGATGATCATATACATGGGATAACTCAAATCAGAAGACCTAACAGGCCACTTGGAGCGAACGGTAATGCCAGTAAAATGTAGCTTCGACAACCTTTTAGAATGAACATTCCAGACCCGGAAGTGTGGGCTTCATGAGGGCATTCCTTTAAGAGGGGATTCCTTTAATGGGATGCGGATGGTTCGAAGATGGAGAAAGGAGGGACTGGAGCAGATGCTTATATTCGTGCTTGCCGAATTTTTAAACCCCTGGGCGCCAGAACAACCATGTTAGAAGCCGAGGTCTCTGGAATAAACATCTGAAGAAAGGGAAACCTTAGAAAAGACTAGAAAGGTGTCACAATTGATTTATTTAAAGACAACAATGAAGGGTTTACAAGCCTACACGTGTGACTGCAAGCGTGTATGGGGGTGCCAGGGAACGAAAAAGCAGACGAACTAACAGAACGTAGAGCAATGACTCCATATATTGGATCTGAACCTTGTTGGAGCATACAAAAAAGCAAAATATTTGGGGTTTTCTTGCTTTCGACTTACCATTTTCAAACCACTGCTAAAATAGCTATCTAAAATATTGTTTTTTGAACTTATTTTTCAAGCGACAGCTAAGAATAATAATATCTATTTATACTTCTGCTATTCGAATGATACGGACGAAGGAACTTTTTCTAGTAGTTCGTTACCATTATCTGTGAGTTATAACCCATTTATTTATTCATTATAAATAACATAAAATTATTTCGGTTTGATGCAAGCACTTTCGTATACATTTTGTATTTATTGCTTCTCCACTCTGTTACGAAGTCCGCTTCTATGGCGGAAATATTAAAATTGCCAAGTGTTAAACCTGGTATGGCATCCAATTTGAGCAATGAAAAATATCCTATAAGTGGCTTACTTTTAAGCTGTAATTTTCAATATTCTGCCTTTAGAAGTACAATAATAGCTAATTAGCTACTCTACAAAGGTTTTGTGATGGAGTAACGCTGATATATTATAGTCTCTAAATCAGCAAACGTTAGAGTGGTATATCGACCAGCTTCAGATTTCTGTATTGGTGTGTAATAATTTAAAACTTGCAGTACTCGATTGAATAGGCTAAAGACAGACTTCATTAAATTGGAATAGAAGAGGGATACGAACTTGAAATTACTTTTACTTGCAAACATTTATTTTTACATTTCTGTCCTATAAAGTTGTCTTAATAGGCGTAGTGCACTACTAATGCAAATTACCTTTCTTTGATAATTAATTGGCTCTATCTTATAATTATTTAACATCTGTTTTGCGATTTATTCGTAATTAGCGTAAAAGTGTTTCGGTGATGGCCGCTATAGCAACAATATCGAAATCTTACTAGAAGCAGATCTGAGCTTCCGCCTTGCTTTATTTAAAATATATTTACTCTACACAAACTTTTTAATCGGCTAGAAAAAACTGTAACTGATACTTACTTCCCATGTAGTTTCTGTTATATATCTGCAAAGAAGGTAATTACGTTAAAAAATAGTTTTCTGAAGGGTAAGCGAACACCGAAAGAATATTGATGTACTTTGTATTGTTAGATATTTGTACAAAGCCTGAATCTAGAATTGTATTAAAATAGCATTGTTATCGCGAAACCTTATTTGAAGTTTTCTTCGAGAAAGCACAAACTACATTATTTTTCTCTGTACCAGAAGCAAAACAACCTCACTACAATCTGCTTTTAAATAGCAGTAGATAGCGAATGCCTTTTTTTCCTCCAAGAGGTTTCTATTCGTATTCCATTCTCTTTTATAATCACACAACTGTGTAGTAAACGCTGGCGAAACCGACCGTGGAAAACCCTTATATTAGAATTACAATTTTTGATTTTAAGGAAACCACGGAAAGGGATTTTGTAGGCTGCACTTTTTCAACCCGCCTATAACGTGCAAATCTGCTTAAAAATTTAACATAACAATGTATTCTGAAGGTGTAAAAGTATATACGTAGTTACTACCAGAGCGTTTGGTTGACGAATTAAATATGCTTGTACTGTTATGAAAAAATCCAAGTATGATCCTATACCTGGTTAAAAGGATTTTACAAAAATTGGTTCACTGCGTTGGGAAGCGTTCGACAACTCCCACTTAACTACTTTGCACTTTGTGTTGCCTATGCTATTCTTTAGCAGAAAATAAACTTTAGCTTCTGTTAAAACCCTTCAGCTGTTGCAGTAAAATCATCCTTGCGATGAAGTGATTTCCCAGAATCTAACCGATATTAAGCTGTAGGTCCCCGTTTCTCAGTATCACTTCTACTATAATACAAGGCGGTAGATGGCTCGTCTCAAACTTCACTAGGACACAGCATTTCAATGCGAACACTTCTAAACTTCCTTGATAATATGAAGCTGAATTATTTATTTACAATTAGTTTAATTATAGGAGAAATATTAAGTTATTGCCTCTGATGATTATTCTTTCAAACAATTTCAAATCGTAACTCCACTTACTATCACGTACCGTGAGAAATGAGGGTACATTGCATAATCGTTTCTTACCAGCTCCGCTAAAAGCCTTGAAGTACTTAACTCTAAATTTATCAGGACATACGCGAAATCCGAACGACTAATTTAGCACATTTTATGCCACACGGGGGATTGTCAAACAATTTGCTCAAGAAAATACTACTGCTGAGGTGGAAATTAAGAATCCCAAACCTATTTACAAGTACCATTTGTCTTCCGACATCTTAACCACCACCATTTAGTAACGACGTGTATTTTCTGATCCCAACGTTCTTCTATTATAAGACTGTTAAGCAGTCTGATAATAATAAGGAGATTTACAAAGTTTATAAGCAAAATAAGTGGATATCAGTAAGTTATAAACAAGATGCAAAATGATTTAAAAATAAAATAATTCTGTGCACGATATATATATATATATAAGTTTGGTTGCAAAAATTATGATTTATTTTAATTTCAATTATTAGCTTACAATGCTTTTGTTGCGTTACACATACACGTACAGATATTTCGTGAAACTTTATTAACTCTTTTTCTTTAGTTCCTTAAACTGCTGTATTTTATTAGGTTCGTAAGAATTTTTTGTCCTAGAACAATGGCAGAAGGCATTATTTAGTGATCAATCTACCTGTACCATTAACAATTATGCTGGAAACACATATGTAAGATTTCCTGGAGAAGAATTTTCACGACAGTGTGTTCTACCAACCATTAAACATTCTACCACTATCATGATATGGCGCTGCATGTTTACTGAAAGTGTTGACTGCATGTTGTATCTGGCATGATGAATGCAAGCAAATATATTGCTGTTCTACACGAGAAGATGCGGCCTAGTGGAAAAGAGTTATTTCCTGGCAAAACCTT
Organism: Limonius californicus; assembly: GCA_014611495.1. Taxonomy (NCBI): domain Eukaryota; kingdom Metazoa; phylum Arthropoda; class Insecta; order Coleoptera; family Elateridae; genus Limonius; species Limonius californicus. The sequence goes on along the minus strand of JABXWE010004558.1, from coordinate 32,843 downwards.
TATTATTTAAGATGATAATGCTCCTTGCCGCAGAGCAAAGGTTTTTGAATCTTGGATGTCGACTAATAAAGTTAAAAGAATAGACTCGCCACCACAATACCGGACCTAACTACTATAGAACACTAATGGCAGAGGATTTCTAACATTATTTTAAGAAAAAGGCCCACTAAATATTAGAATTAATCGAATCTCTAATTGAGGTCTGGTATCGCTGCATTTCGAAGGAAGAATTTGTTACGGGCCAAACGAGCTTTTTCGTAGACCCGCAACCGGATAGGTGGAACAAGGCCTACAGCTTAGCTCAGAGGAGTAGGGGAAGTTCTCGGAAATCGCTTACGAGAGGAAATCTTCCTGGTTGTGTACAGAGTAGGTAGCGGACGCCACCTTCCAAATCACAGCTGATTGTAGGTTCTCGTGGAAGACCGCGAAGCCGACAGCTTACGGGAATCGAAGGCACCTTTATTGTGCCTCCCTCCTGTTTAGAAAGCTTGCAAAATTCATGCACACACAAATACAAAATACACAATAATAAAAAAAGGCGGTAAATGTTAAAACACATATAATTAAATTATTGAAAATGACATAAATACAAAAGAATGGCAGCAAATGGTGATTTTATAGTTCCATATTACAAACTTTTAATTTGAACATTCAAGGGGAGAACTCGACGTCGCAGGCGGACGCTATTTACATTCTTCAAACAACTACGTGGCCAGTGGCTACGGAGTTTACAAGAATCACACAATATAACAAAAATTACTTTTTACAATTAGTAATACGATAAAGGACAATCCGCGACTGAAGGTCGCTTCTTGTTACATAAAAAAAGGGTTCAGTCACTTGGAATTTTGCAAGTTAGCGCAAAAAAGGTTTCTTCCTTTTGTTTCACCACACAAAAAAACTAGGTCCTTTACCTTGAATTCCGGTGGAGGCAGGCACAATTCTGAGGGTTGTTTTCCAGATGCAAGTACAATCTGGAGTACTTTCAAGTCCGGGAAAAAAAAGGTAGATGACTTCTTCAGAAAACTGCGAGACGAAACATCCGTTGGTACGCCTCTGGGAATTAGTTTACTTCCACTTGCACGGGTTCAAACGAGTGGAACAACGAAGCACAACTTTCACGGGTTCAATTCGCTTGTATCCGAATGAATCGAAAGAACAATAATTACAGTTAATACTTTGTATCCAGGCTAACACTGCTAATATTTATTCAGATCCGACTTCATCGAGATTCTCTTTTTGCCTTAGGTAAAATTATGATATGGTAAAACTTGATTTAGCAGAGGAGCGGAGAATGTACCTGTTATCAGAAAAAAAGGACGTCGTTTCATTTCAAGAGTCTAGCGCTTACTGTATTTTCTTAACGGCCCCCGTAGATGGACATAGGCAGCCGGAATCAGCGAAGGTGTAAAATCGACTGAAGAGCTACACGCTACGCGAATATGCGTTGGTCAAAACATATTAAACCACATGGAGAAATATGATGAAATAGTTCTGGAAATATCTGAAACGTAAATTCGCAGAAAGCGTCCAGGGTCAGGTGCAGACACAACATAAATCGGCAATTCTAGCCTACAAAGGGTAACTTCAAGGCTTTACGGAACTGGTCCCTCATAGCTCAATCTTAAATAAAAACATATAACGAAAACTGTAATTGACATAAGAAGATGGAAACTAAAATAGAATTTCAATTCCTATGAAGCGGCAATTACAGTATGCCTGTAATCCAGACAGAGTGGCACACAATCAAATGAGCATAACAAATTACAAAAACTGGTGCATTCTATGCCCAAAAGGTGTGAATTAGTTATTAAAAACAAAGGATGACCTGTTAAGTACTAAAATAGTTTAAAATTAATTAGTATGTAGTGTAATAAACAACGAAAAACGCTAACGTCGTGTTAATTTATGAAAAAAAAGATAAGAAGGACCTTAAAAACTATCGGCCGATTTCGCTGCTATCGGACATGTATAAGCTTCTAACAAAAATCATAGCAACACGAATAACGAACCGTCTAGACGCATTCCAAAGCCCAGAACAAGCAGGATTCAGAGGGGGCTATAGCACTTTGGACCACATACACACTATAAGACACGTTATGGAAAAAGCACATGAGTATAACCAACCCCTCTATATAGCCTTTATTGATTTTGAAAAGGCGTTTGACACGGTGGAAACATGGGCGCTAGTCAATGCATTAAAGAGATGCAGAATCGACTACAGATATATAGAGCTAATCAAGAAAATATACGACAATGCAACAGTGACAGTTCAGATATTCGAACGAAAGACGAACCCGGTAAATGTCAGAAGGGGAATTAGACAAGGGGATACCATCTCCCCGAAACTCTTTACTAATTTATTAGAAGATGTTTTTAAAACTTTGAATTGGAATAACTCAGGAATTAATATAAATGGAGCATATCTGTCTAACTTACGGTTCGCTGACGATATTGTTTTATTAACAAACAATATGGAAGATTTGACGACGATGATTGCAGACCTGCACGAAGCAACAATAACAGTCGGACTAACAATGAACATCACAAAAACAAAGATTATGGCAAACGAGGATGATGTAGCACCTATTCGTCTCGAGAACGACCTAATAGAAGTTGTCGACGAATATATATACTTAGGGCAAATACTTACTTTTAGGTCAGAGACCCAGGCAGCAGAAATTAGAAGGAGAATAAAGCTAGCGCGGGCAGCTTACGGCAATCTAAGAAATGTGTTCAAAACAGCAACATACCCGCAAAATCTTAAAACTAGAGTGTTTAATCAATGCATTCTTCCAACACTTACATATGCCTCGGAAACCTGGTCCCTTACGGATACCATGATGAAAAAAATGAAAGTTACGCAAAGAAGAATGGAAAGGTCGATGTTGGGAGTGCGACTGCAGGACAGAAAATCAAACGATTGGATTCGAAACAAAACCAAAGTTGAGGACGTGGCACGACGCATCGCAACCTTAAAATGGCAATGGGCAAGACACCTTATGCGACGAGAAGATGATAGGTGGAGCAAGAAAGTGACAGAATGGAGGCCAAGGACAGGAAGAAGAGACCGCGGAAGACCGAGAACCAGATGGAGAGATGACATAAATAAGGTCGCAGGAACACAATGGATGGGAGCGACGACAGATTGAATAGCATGGCGACAACTTGGGGAGGCGTACGTCCAGAGATGGAATATCTAAACGCTGGGGCTGATGATGTAATAAACATTAAATGTAGACTACATTATTATATATAAAATACAATTGTTCTGTTTTTGAATAACTTTTATATATCGAATTGTTTCGGCTTTTTTATGGAACAACATTTGGGCTATTATTATTACTAGTATTGTGTTTATGTACCTGTATTATATTTGCAACGACGAAATGAAAACTATTTCAAAATAATGGGTTAAACTGTAATTGATGCAGACGTTTTTCACACCACTGTGAACTACAAACTAGTGCAAATACTTCTACTTCATAGACGATTAAGTAGGCAGAATTCCTCGCGAATTTTTCATTGCCACATTTATATTGGAGAAACGTAAGGTATTGTGCGCTATCCAACAAGTTTCTTTAAATTATTTTTCTTACAACGTGTGATTCTTGTTTTAAATATCGTACGGCCTATGCCTTGCTGCATAAGGTACTTTTAGAATTAATTATATACCATTTTTATGACTATTTCCTAGTTATTTCTTTATCAACTAGAAACCTTCGTTTACGTCTAGCGTGGATAGCTGAACTCTGTATTTACATATTTTCCGTTCTCAAATACTACTGCAAGAAGGTAGAACTAAACAAAAAACAACACTGGAATAAATTTACAACTTATGTTATTATCATGGGCGACCCTAGGCGTATGTTTTTTATAAATAATTTAGTGGAAGGGATGGAAATTTCTTTTCAGGAAAATACCTGGGTGGAAAATATTGAAGTCGGACTGAAATAAAACATAAGTTTCCTCTTACATCTTCTATACTAGTAGAGCTCTGTTTACCATGATGCGATTTCAGCATTATGCTTAAAATGTAGACATTAATTCCAGTTATTTAACGTAAATATTGATGAAAATGCGGTTCTCTATGTGGAGTAACGTTTAGGAGGAACAAATATTATTCCTATAAATTTTGTGCATGTTGAAATGATATCTTCTCGACGCTATCCCTAATATTTTGTTTTGTCGGATTCATCGTGGCAATCATATGCAAATAGCTATTATTATAATATTATTTGACAATTTACAATCTATTTCACAGAAATTAATAAGTAAATATGATGAAAATATTAAATTTCTAAGGGAAAATCCAACGATGTTATTCCTCCTTATATTACACAATATTAATTTAATATTGCTGCAGTAAATCACTTGACCAGGACTTGTTTAAACTCCTGAATTGATCATCGTTCTATAGTTGCTTCACAAGTTCATTTTGATGCCCGGTGAGCCTATTGTGATATTTATCAGCTATTGTGCGTATTTCCTCTATTACAAGGGGAATATCTGAAAATCCGCGTGCAGCGTTTGATTGCTAACGTACCAAGGTGCATCGATTATGGTTCGGAGCATTTTTGATTGGAACCTTGTTTGATTGTTTGCCACAGAACCAGATGGGCTTGAGCATGGTCTTATATAAACATAACAGCAGTTTATTGCCGATTTTCGACCAACAAGCCAATACATTTCTTGATACTTGAGATCTAACTATCTGTTCAGTTTTTATAAGTACACGCCAAGTTAGCCGTTGGTCCAAGTGTATCCCAAGGTATTTCACTTGGGTCTTAACCGGTATGAGATCATCATTGATGGTTACTGCTGGGCAAGTATTAGGTCATGTAGTGAGTATAACTTCAACTGATTTCGACTCTTTCACTTTAGTTCGCTATTTTTTGTACCATTTGCTAAGGAGATTTAAATGAATTTTTGAACATTTTAAGACAATGTATTAGGATCAGAATATGTTGATAGCATAGCAATATCGCCCGCGATTGTGCCAATCATGGTACACTCCGTTTGAGATATATCTCTTGTATATGCTACGGGTAAAGTTAGATTAACGGCTAAACCTAGGATTACCGGGTAAACTGCGTTCTACCCACGAGACATGGGTAAAGTCCGAATTACCCGGGTAAACCGCGTTCTATCCGCTGTCGATTGGTTAGGTAAGTTTAGGTTAGGTTAGGTTAGGTTAGGTTAGGTTAGGTTAGGTTAGGTTACGTTAGGTTACGTTAGGTTAGGTTAGTAGAGGAAAGGAAGTAGAAAGAGCGGAGAGGGAGATATTGGCGGAATTTGGTAGAAGGCAGAGTTTAAGCAGAACCCCGCCAGAAGAGAGAAGTAAAGGAAAAAATCCGCCTGAAGCAGGAAGAGCAGGGGCTAGAAATGCGACGGAGTACGTGAAAACGGTAATAGACACGGCAAAAAATGACATGATAGAAAAGAGTGAAGAGGATGAAGAGTACGGAGCCACCCTAGGATCAGATGAGATGGTGTGGACGCAAATGGAGGAACGACAAAGTGGTACACCCCTAGGTACCCATCAGAAGTCTAAGTACAAGAGAAAACGGGTAGGAACTCCGGAAGGAAATCCTAAACAAGTCATAAACTTAGAAAATGAAACAAAACTGCTAGCCAAACTTAGGGATATATTAAAACAAGTGACCACGGAGAGTGATACACTATATAAACTGATAAAGGAGAATCAGAATACAAAAACCCAAATAAAGGAATCTGTTAACAGATTAACATACCAGGTGACGAAAGTTAACATGATGGAGGTAGAAAACTCCATAAAGCACCTGCAAGAACACCCACAAGTGGAAGAGGGAAAAAAGCAAACCAATGAAGTGGGTTCGCAAACAGACAGAGTAGTAGAGGCCAGATACAACGATGACAGAAAAAGTGAAAGCACGATCCACAGGATTAATGAAATAATGGAAAGTGAAGAGGATACAGAAATGCTAAAAGAGGTCATAGAGATGGAATGGCCGCAACACATTTACACAAGTGAAACCGAAAACCTGAACAAGATAGGGGGGAGCATCACAGAAGATACGATACTAGTGTTGGACCTGGGAAGGAAGATGGAAGATCACATTATAAGAAGATTAGGGAGCCTAAACCCACAAATAATAGAACTAATTAGAGACGGGAAAATTGGAAACGGCGGCCTAATAAGCATAGAGAGCAGGCACTCTATTATCATAGAAGACATAGCAGGAGAAGAACAAAGTGATAAGTCCACCTATATCATAGGAATAGGAGAGAAAGCGACCCAGGAAGGCTATCTGGAGGTTGTTTACGATAAAATGAAAAAGATTCGGGAAGACACAACCAGAAAAAACCGAAGTAAATTAGCATGTCTGACGAACGTCGTTGGCAAAGAGGACATAACGCGTAAAATTGAGGAATATGTGTTCAGGAAGAAAACTAAAATAAAAATATATACAACAGGGGAGAAGAGAAGTCCTGATACAAATAATAGGGGATGGCAGGTACAGGGAAAATACGGTAGAAGAAAGAATAATGAAACCATTATAATAAAGAACGACAAGGATTCTGGTAAAACATATGCCCAAATTGTTAGAGAGCTACAAAATAAAATAGACCTAGGTAAAACAGGAGTCCAGGTGAAGAAAATTCAAAAAACTAGCGAAGGGAATATAAGGCTCAGAATTAGGGGAAAATTGGAAGAAGGGAAGAATTTAACTAGCTTGATAAATGACTTAGAAAAGGGCTCCAAAGCGTAAATGATAAGGCCGAAAAAATCTTTTATTATTTTGGACATAGAGGAAACTGCAGAGGAAATAGATGTAAAAAACTCCCTAGAAAAAGAATTAAGAGAGGAAGGAATTGAGGTTGGAAGCGATCACGACGAAACATGGTCGGTAAAGCTATCGCAGAAAGCTAACAAACAAAATCTGCGGTATGCTGTGGTTACCATGCCAATCCAAGAGGCCTACACCGTAATCAGAAAAGGCAAATTAAGAATAGGATGGATCAAATGCAGGGTCAAAGAGTTCCTTACTCCAAATAGGTGTTATAAATGTTATGACTTCAGGCACGATGCAAACCAATGCAAAAAGGAAAAGAAGGAAAAGGTCTGCTATAAATGCGGTACACGGTTAAAACCTGCGTAAATAAAGCAAGATGCTACAAATGCCAGGTAGATGGCCACAGAGCGGATGAGATGACATGCCCAAGCTTTAGGAGGGTGGTCGAAGATATGAGAAAGAAGAAGATGTCTGCGGCGCAAGGGCGCAGATATGAAGATACTACAAACTAATTTAGGAAGAGGAAGGGCGGCCATGGACCTGCTACATCAAACGGCGACCGAAAACGGAATTGACGTATGTATCATCGCAGAGCCAAACAAGAAAATAGTAGCAAAAGGGCCGTGGATAGTTGACAGGGAGCAGGTTGTCGCAATAAGAGTATATAGCGGTGAAATTGCTGTACTAGGTAAAGAGCAGAACGGCAATGGATTTGTGGGCATAGAGCTAGAAGAGCTGGTAATCTATGCCTGTTATTGGTCTCCGAACAAATCAATAAGAGAGTTCGAGAGATACCCGTATGAGCTCAGTGACAGTGCGGGGAAACATTAAAAGCAAGTGTTAATGGCGGGAGACTTTAATGCCAAGGCCAGGCTGTGGGGGGCGGTCAACGACGATGTGAAAGGAAGCCTGCTTGTAGAATGGATGGCAGGAACAAATATGTTGATAGTAAATGACGGATTAAGGCCAACATTTGTAAGAAACGAATCAGTATCCTTCATTGACCTGACGCTATGCACGGAGAAACTAATAGAAAAAATTAGGAACTGGAGAGTGACAGAGGAGGAGAACCTAAGTCTGCACCAAAATATTTACTACGACATAGAAATGCGGACGAGGAACGAGGTAAAGACGAAAAGAAAGGGGTGGAAGGTGAAGGACGAGTTGATGCCAGGCTTTAGGGAAAGGATGAATGGAGAAATAGAGAGGCTTAAAGAACCACACCCGGAGGAGGTAATGGAAATTATCAAAGAGGCCATGAATGGAACTTTTCCTAAGAAAGGAAAGAGCAACTCGATCAAAAGGGAGTTGTACTGGTGGAAAACATCGATAGCCGAGTTGAGAAAATCATGCATGCAGGCTAAAAGGAGGAAGACGAGAGCAAATAAAACGAAAAGCTTAAGCATAGAACGCAAAGAAGCATTGACCGAAGACTACAAAGTAGAAAGAAAAAAGCTAAAGCTAGGAATCCTTAAAGCCAAGGAAGAGGCGTGGAGGAAGCTATGCGAGGAAGTTGAGCAGGATGTATGGGGAATGGGCTACAGGATAGTGGCGAAAAAGGTAAACCTAACGCCAAGAATAACTTTGAACGACAAAAAACAAAAATAGTTGGCGCTGGAGCTATTCCCCAACCACCAGGTCGAAGAGTGGTAAAGCATCGATGAAGAAAATGAAACTACCGAACCCTTTACCCAGGACAATCTTAACGAAGCCGTGGGACGGATCAGGGCAAATAAAGCACCGGGCCCGGACTTACTACCGCCTCAAATAGTTAAAGAAGTAGTTAAAATTGCTCCAGTATGGATACTGTATATGATGAATAGGGAGTTCAAGAGGGGAGATTCCCGGAGGTTTGGAAAGAGGCGAGGCTGGTGCTCATAGAAAAACCAAGAAAAGAAGGGGAAGACAAGATGAAGTACAGACCTATATGTCTGCTAAACGTGATGGGCGAAGCGTATGAACAGCTTATAGCTAAAAGGCTCAAGCAAGAACTTGAGGAAAGGCTCTCCCCAAACCAACACGGTTTCAGGAAGGGGAAATCGACCATTGAGGCAATGGAGAAGGTCAAAGGTATCGCGGAAAGAGCTAAGAAGAAGGCAGTACAAAACAGGGATTTATGCATTCTGATAACCATCGACATCAAAAATGCTTTCAATACGGTGCCATGGAAGGGGATAGTCAAGAGCATGGAAGAACAGAAGATAAGCAGAAGGCTAAGGAAGATTGTAACAAAATACCTGGAGGACAGGAATCTTCTAATAGGTGATAATGAAGGAATCAAAATCACCAGCGGTGTCCCACAAGGTTCCATACTGGGACCAGTACTGTGGAACCTATATTACAATGACGTGCTCGAAATGGACATGCCGAGAGGTGTGGAAACGGTTTGCTTTGCGGACGACACGGCAGTGGTGGTGTCGGCAAAGACAAAAGAGGACATCGTAGTTTTAGCCAATACGGCAATAGAGTTAATAAAAAAAAGGATCGAAGAAAAGGGCCTCGAAATAGCCGCGGAAAAGACTGAGGTAGTCATCCTGTACGGAGGAAGAAGGATGACTGAACTCAATCTTAAAATTGGGGACGCGGAAGTCGCAAATAAAGAGGCAATCAAATACCTTGGAGTGTGGTTCGATCAAAATATGCGTATGAAGGAACACGTCAGGAAAGCCACAGAAAAAGCAGAGAAATCCATCACAGCACTTACAAAGCTAATGCCCAGTATAAAGGGGTCGACGGAAGCCAAGAGAAGGATGCTGAGCACGGTGGCTCACTCCATTATGCTGTATGGGGTGCAAATATGGGGAACAGCTCTAATACACAGAAAATATAGGTATTTACTCGAAAAACAGCAGAGAAGACTGGCATTGAAAATCACGCGTGGATATCGAACCATATCCACGGAGGCCATACAAGTATTAGCATCAGTCATACCCATACAGCTGATGGCAGAGCTAAGGAGTGCACCTGGAAAGGACAAGGCAAGCAAGGCCGAAAATAGGATGGCGGTGATGAATAAGTGGCAGGAAAATTGGCTTAGGAATACGGGGAAGGCCACGTGGACCAAAAGGCTAATCCAGGAAGTACCCCGATGGGTAGAGCGGAAGCACGGTCACACAGATTACCATCTAACACAATTTCTGAGTGGGCACGGAAGCTATAATGCCTATCTGAAGAGGTTCAGGATTAAGGAGGATGATCTGTGTGGTCGGTGTAGGGTGATAGATACCGCAGAGCACACACACTTCCATTGTAAGAGATGGGAAGCGAAGAAGTTGGAGTTGGACCAAGAACTAGGGGTGACGCTAGAAGTGGAAAATACAATTGTGGCAAAAGTGGCAGAAGATCCACGCATACATGAGCGACATCATCAGAGAAAAGATTGCGGACGAAAGGCAGGGTGAAGCTGGTGCGTAGCGAAGTGTTTGGTGTAGGAAAGTGCGACTCATGGTTCGGCGATATGCAGTGGCGGGAGTGTGAGCGCGCCCGGATGAGAATAGCGAGCGAAGGGCAGGGCAAAGCCGGGGTGTAGTGAAGTGTTTGGGGAAGGAAAGTGCGAAGCATGAGTGCGAAGCATGATGTGGCGGTAAGCAGTGGCGGGTAAGGGAGCGCGATTGGATAAAAATAGTTAGCGGAGAAGAGGAATGCGGAGTTGATCTCGAAGAAATACAAAGTGTAGTCCCGAGATCAATGGATCCGAAGAGGGGAGGGGTTTTAGTGGGTAGGTCTCCCATAGATTGGGAGGAATCCCACACTCCCCCACAGAATGCGGGGCGCCTATGAAGGTTTCCCCTCCTCTCATAATAAAAAAAAAAAAAAAGGTTAGGTTAGGTTAGGTTACGTTAGTTTCGGACTTTACCCATGTCTCGTGGGTATTACGCAGTTTAATCCTAGGTTTACCCGTGAATCTAACTTTACTCGTAACATATATAGCAAGTAGGGAAGGGGTGCAAGTGCACTGCCTTTGGGAAGCACCACATTTTATGAAATAATGATTAGATAGGGCATCATTATGTGCAATTGAAAAGTTTCTATAGATGAGATACCTATTACTTGATTATGGTTTTTAGTTTAAATAGTAGTCCAATATGCCACACTTTATGAAATGCTTGTAATACGTCTAGAAATAGCATTCTAATATTTCTCTTCTTCACGAGTTTGGACGTTTTCATTTGCTATTTTATGAGGCTGGTGAATTGTCAACAGATCTTCTCGAAATCCATACTGGTGACTAGCCAGACCGGTTGTTAATTCGATGCTTTGCTGGATTCCAATAAAGATAACGATTACTTGATAGGATGAATCTTAAATGGCGGATAATAGCCATACCATCTGATTCTGGATAAAATGGAGCGCTAAAGTTATTGGCAGTCTTAAGTTGGATTCCGGGTTCCTTATCGTGCGATATTTTTATGAAATGATAATTTTTAACTGTATTTTAATCAACAAAAGGAATCATCTGTAATTGTAGTCATCATACCCTTGGCTTACCCAGAACTTCCATCTGAAGTCTAAAGCTACTGCAATGCTTAAGTTTTCCAAAAATGTTGCTACAACGTGCACATACAAATTTCACATTTTTAAACAAAGGTAGGCTTTGACGTATTTATTTTACTTTAAGTAATTTGACTTTTAATGACATTTCTCTGACAATTTCCTGATCAAGACGCCGTGTTTAATTCTCTTTCTCTTCATTATCTTAGTGTTATCTTCTGTTTAGTTAGATTTAGTATATTTGTGTTTGAGTTCCCAAGTTAGCGTCATGGAGTACAGTTTTGTGGAGTGTGCAGACATGTATTGATTTTAGGGGAATGTCGCAGCAATTTTAATCCTGCTACTAATTTGTATGCCAAACGGTATCCAAAAAGTAATGTTATTCGACGATTGGATCAACGAATGCGAGAAACTGGAAGAACTGCACCCACTCCAGTAGCTGACAGAGGCCGTCGAGTACTGCTACCACTGGCTGAAGAAAATATCTTAAATGTAGTCTAAAATGAACCAGAACAAAGTACCCGATGCATTGCCAGAATGATTGCTGTCAGCCAAAGAACAGTTCATCGGTTATTACAGAAAAATGGCTTGCACCCGTATCATTATCAATGAGAACAGGGATTATTACCAGAAGACTATCAGCAAAGAGACAGATTCTGCAGATGGATACTTTGTGAGCAAGAAAGGGATCCTGGTTTTAATGGACATATCTTGTGGACTGATGAAGCTACGTTCACCAGAAGTGGAACATTTAATATCCATAACATGCATAACATATGAAAACCCCTATGCACTGTACCAAACAAGACATCAAGTTCGGTTTAGCGTTAATGTGTGGGGTGGTACTATTGGTAATAGGCTTACATTTAATATCCATAAGAAGCATTACATATGAAAACCCCTATGCACTGTACCAAACAAGTCATGAAGTTGGGTTTAGCGTTAATGGGTGTGGTGGTATTATTGGTAATAGGCTACATATGTTTTTTCAAATGGACGGGGCACCAGCACACTGGGGAATTCAAGTATGAGAATGGTTAAATCATGAATTCCAGAACGATGGATTGGTCGTGGCAGTCCATTACCTTGGCCACCAAGAAGCCCATATTTAAGCTGTCTTGATTTTTTCTTGTGTGGAACATTAAAAGCATTTGTGCATGCTGTGGAGATTGATACTCGAGAGCAACTTCAGCAACGAATAAATGAGGCAGTTATAATGGTTCGACAAAACAATATGCTTCAAAATCTAAAAGGGAGCATAATACGTAGGTATATGAAATACATAGAAGTTGAGAGTAGCCACTTTGAGCAATCGATATAATTTACAAAATAAAAAACTTAAAACGTAGTCGATATTTCCTTATTGGTTATGTACTAGTAGTTCAAATATGCAAGCAGCATTTTAAAATAGAAATTACCATGAAGAAGGTCTATAATCAATCAAGTGCGTTGCTATATGAACCGGCGACTTAACACACAGCTGAATACGACTGACCACACAGTGTTGCTAAGTTTACAAAACTTTAATTAAGAATTCTTCAAAACTAAACTTTTTCGAGCAAAATGCTTGTAGAATTTTTTCCTCAGTTTTTGATGCAGAATCGCGTGATGTAAATATTTTCCGCTATTTAAGATTCGCCCTGTATATTCTTACATTTTGGAAACCCTCTTCAGCGGAGGATGAAATATTATAAGGTTATGTGAGTCTAAACCCACGAATTTCTGCATTGTTCAACTATTTGGTTCCAGCCAACGCCAACTCCCATTCCGCCTACCATGTCGAAAACACGGAAGGGTGTTGATAACCAAAACGACTCGTAAGCAAAAGCCGAACGGCGCGAATCGACGTCACATCGTTCGTGAACATGGCGTCGGGGCCGAATACGAATGTAAATTTGTGTTTGACCCAAAACGCCGATTGCACATCGATTCGGCGATTTGGCCATTCGGCAAACTGTCCAAAGCGCCGACCACAACCGAAGTGGGAGTTTTAGTCACTGGGCCACTATCGGTGAGAAAAAATTAAACGACAAAGCCGACTTTGGTTTATAATTTTTCAAAATGTATCAACATTTAATACACTATTTTTTTAAATTTCTTAGTTATCCGATAATTTTTGTTTTAAACGGTAGGTACATTTTTAGCGCCACATTTTTAAAATACTGTGTATATGTTACATACAGAATGTATTAAAAATGGCGGATAATATTTACATCATCCGCTTCTACCTTCAAAACCAAACACAAAACTCTACTACCAATTTGGTCTTAGACGAAGAGTTTTTAAATTATTAACAATTGAAAGTTTTTTAATTTGGCAACGCTGCCCATCTTAAACCGAAGCGGATACATGCAGTTAGTTACCCTTGGTCATCATGGTCCTCGTTTGTACCGCTTGCGCAGTGTCGAGAGTTACCCTTGGTCATATATTGTAATTCCAAAATTAAATCAAGTATGCACCCACATAATTAATATAATTTTTTAAACTTTTACAAGTTTCAAAAATGGTATTAATGACAATCGATTTGTCATACATGCAGCTATCGATTTAATTTTAATATTAAAAATCAAACCATTACTCCAAAATTACAAACAACAAAGATTTTGTATTGCTAGAGACTAAATTATAAGTAAACTGATTACCAAAATGGTAACATTTATATTTGATTACTTATTTTACTTGCTGGACTATGAGTTGTTAATACTATTTAAATGTATTTTTCAACCATAGTCCAAACAAATTACAAAGTTTGTAATAACTCCATAATCAAAGGAATATCACAAAATTGGTAGTAAAGTTTTTTGTTTGGTTTTTATTATTCGTAATTTAAGACTCACCCTGTATAGGTCGTATGTCGCTTCATGAAGACATTCTTTTTTGAATTGCCATGTATCCTCATTCAGATTTCGTTGCATGGCTTTTTTTTCAGTCCTCTGTTGGGTTCTTGGTATTTCCCTTTATTTTCTTCTACTTTGGATCCACTCCCAAACTACCTTCGGCCATCTCTCTACCTGCATTCGTCTCATGTGTCCGTACCATGTTCATTGTTCATTCTCTGTTTAATGGTATCCTTTCGTATTCTGTTCATTATTGTCAGACCACAGCATTTTCGCCAGTAATTGTTTTCCTTTGCGTTGAGTCTTCTTTTTTAATTTTGGTTTATTGTCTAGACTTACGCTCCATATGCGACGCAACTTTCTAGAAGAGACTAAAACATTTGAGTTTTTGTCGCCTTTCTAATTTCTTTACTCCATAGCAGAGAGTTTAACTTATTTGTTTTGGCTCCACCTTTACCCGGTGTTAGCGGCATGGCTGCCAACGTTTAGATATCAGTTTCTGTGAATTTTTAAATTTACGGAAGGTCTGGCATAATTGCTATACATTGTGTCATCGGTGGCCCTTTGTCCCCGCCTTTCAAAGCTGCAGAACTTCCAAGTCACACGTGCAAGCGTTGCGGACATGTGGGTTCCACACGTAGCCAGAGTGATGTCACATACCCCACTTATTTAAGTGAATTTTGGTGCCCTAGATGTTTAAGCTTTGCTTCTCAGTGACACAGTAGGTTTTTGAAGTCCAAGATATAATGACACAAACGTAATTTTGATTTATGTACCTGCTTTATATAAACATATTTTGGCTTATGTATCTCAGAGAAAACATAGAAGGCTTATAGTTTTAAAGTGCTTCCACGAATTATTTGCTTATCGTTTAATTCAACACCCAGCTTATTTAGTATATGTATATCATCCCTTCTGTCCTCAGTTAGTCACTCCCATCCCAACTTCATTTCTGTTTTGTATTAATCCGTTTTCTAGTATTAAGTTTCGGCCTTCATTTCCAATTAACATACATTTAGTCTTTACCGTATTTATTTCCAAACCCCATTTATCGTACTGTTCGATTATTTTACTTACTATATAGGTTGCATCTTCTATAAACTCTTCAAGAACAACTTGATCGCCCCGATCTATTATATTAGGTAAATATTACAATACTTGCAACTGGCATTATCATTACCAGCGGTGTAAAACGCAGATACATACGTAGATACCTAAATCTGCACTTATTTGAGCATGCTTTGTTTGGTTACTTGGTTAGTACAAGCTCAGCAAATATTTCCGAAAATCGAGATAACTTTTTCCAGTCTTCGTTATGATTGACAATTACTATTTTCAGCCATGCTATTAAAACAATATTTACGATGGTGTCTTTGTTTTCCTAAACGCGCTTGCAAACGGTTTTTTTTTTTTCAATATTATTTGATTTTCCTAATTCAAACCACGGCTAATTATTCACTGCTAACTGTTATAATTCCATTATCATATTGATAATGATGATATTTCAAGATGTCAGTTATATACCTACTCTCATAATATTCCTAACAAAAACAAAATAGATATCTGTATTTAATTTTGGAGAGGGGTGTGCAACCCACAGAGATTGGTCTATGAATAACATTGACCACGATAGGATTCTACTAATGTAAAGTTTAAACCGAATTTTCAGTTTAACTTGCGCTTTATTGGGCCTGGGTTTGAGGCTATGGAAAGTTGGATGGAAGAAGTAGATTATGAATTGATTTATACATAATAGTATCGTGCATATTAACACGGTATAGTAGTTAGTTTCATATATTATACCATGTATTTGGCAAATGGATTTAAAGTTTTCTTGATAAATTTTGAGTTTTCAACTCCGTAAAGCAAAAACTCGGCGTGATTAATAATTTCAGATTATGATAAGAAATATTAGATCTTTTGTAATTCTTATTTCATTTTACCCTTCCGTCGACATACCTTCAAAACCCCTTTGCTCGCTAGCACTAATGCACTTATTTCCGAAAGGTTTTGCAAATCCACCAATTTATTTAACTACTTAGAGAATGAAGTGAACTGCAAAAAGGGTTGCTCTTTTTATGTACAATCAGGGCGGGTTTGACGTAGGCAAAGTTTCTCCACTCAAATCGCAATTTCTCTGCAATAAAGTAGGATTACCTATATGGGCTTACGGAGAACTAATATTATCCATTCTAGCAGCTATCGAATTACGTATTATTAGTTGCCTAACCCTATTTCATGGTTCTGTTAAATACTTGGTCTGAAAACAATATTTAAAGTAGATTTTGTGTTGGTGCGTACAATCTATGTACTTATTGCCCAAAACGGCTTCTTAAATTTAAAACAACCTATACGAAGCAAAACTTTTGCCAACGACAGCATGTATGAATGCGAAAGCATATTCAAGCAATGTAATACAATTTTGTTCTGATTTCCATTTTTCTAAAGCATTTGTGGTGTCCATAATTATTTTTAAACTTCGATAGGCATTTTGCATAATTTCGATAATTATCTTGAACTATTTGGATGGAATTACTACAACACTAACATCATAGCAAATTATCTTCTACAATTCTACAGAAAATGTTAAAATAAGGCTTTCACTACGGATTTCCACAATAGATGTGTTATACTTTAATTTGTTGGGAAATTATTAAGGTGATCAATAAGCAGTAAATACAATTAAAAGAATTTTTTTGAAAAATTCTAATGGTAGTGTGAGTGGGAAACGCTGCAATCATTTTTAAGCGTTAGCTCTTTGAATCTCGTCACAAGCTGCAGAATGACATCTCAAAGAAACTACACAATTTTTGAACAAATGTTTTCTGATACTTCTAGCTGCGAAATCGTCGCTATAGTACTGTGTGACGAATTTCTAGTTATTCCATTAAAAATTATGCTCGAGTAGAACAATATATAACGAATCATGTTGTGGGCATCTAAACGAAACCTCAAAATTAATTTGAATATATATAATATTTTGGAAATTTTAGTCTCTATTTACATTGCATAATTCTAACTGCATTTCAATAAGACCAAAATTTCCAAAATGTTTCCGATTATGTCTCAGTGAATAAGTGTCTATTTGATAGTCACTATCACTGTAGTAAATGGTAAATATTTAAGAAAAGTGTGGGTTAAACGCAAGATTCTTTACATTCACTGTAAGTTGTTGCACTCAATGTCAATTGAGTTCCATACAGTGAAAGTAAGTAAAATATTATTATAGTACGCTACGTATCTGCTTCTTCTCCATTATTTAGCCGTTTTTCTCCCGTGTATATAGGCCTTTCTCTTATTCTTCCAAGTTTCTCGATTATGTGCCACTTCGTACCCGTTCCCCTACTGTTTTCTTAATATCGCCCTCCATCTCTTCTGATGTCTTCCTATTTTTTGTATTTCTCCCTATGGCTTCCACCTGAGTATCCTTCCACTTCACTTCTCCACCCCTCTGGGCATGTATGCCGTCCATTCCCATTTGAATGACGCTACCCTTCTAATGACGTCCGCTACTTTTGTATATATAATCTGCGTATAAACATATATCGTGCAACCTCTCGAATGTAAACACCTTCGGGACCACAGAAAGTGTCCACGTTGAAGAGGTGTCCACAGTGTAGAAGTGTTATATTCTTTTAACAAAATACGTATATATTGAAATGTATAGTTATAGAAGCCTGAAAGTTTAGAAAAAAACTTATTTTCTTTTAACATTGGTCTAGACACAGGCAGCTTATTTGCATGAGTTTAACAAAACCATTTAAAAATTCGTCTCTGCAAACTTATACACGTATTGTTTTACCATTTCCATTTGCCTGCGGCTGTTTTTCCAGCTTGATTTCCTTCTTTAGAATAGTAGCAACAGCGCTATTAATATCATAAAATGTTCTGCCATTTTCCGAAAACTCCAATATTGTTACATTACTTAAATTTATTGGTTGCAATTTTTGGCGGACAAAGTAAACCTAAAAACTAAAATTATCTATTAAATCATCACTTATATACATACTCAAAAAGTTTTGGAATTTCAGAAATGCATTTAAGTTAGGTACCTACTTATAGGGAATTTCAGGATTTCACATTAACTACCTGCATAGTATTCTACGTAAAATCGTATTTAAATCATTAATCATAGTTTTCTAAATGTCCGCAATAGAGAGGCTATCTGTAACTACAGGATACAAAATACCTGTCCACGTTCACATTAGAGAGTGTCCACATACAAGAGGTTTAGTTTACCTTGATGCTTATGAGAATAAGACGGGACATTCAAAAGTCCCATTATCCATGCTGCGCGCTTATATAATTGGTATTTTTCAAGGTATCTTTCCATCATCGACTTCTAACTCCTTCATGCCATGATTTTCATGGTCGACCCTTTTATTCTGTCCTGCTGGCGTCCATCTCCTTCTCCAGTGCTGTCTAACTTCAGAGATTATTTATCATGTCTTTGAATTTTTCTTTGTAGGTTTCTATGCCTATCTCAATTCATTTATACATAACAAATGGCCAAACCCTGTTCTCTCTATAATGGTCTCAATTGCAACCATTATGATTGACAAATATTTTTTAATATGACCAACTATTTCAGGACCACTTTGTATAATCCTTTTAACATAAACTCTAAATCTCAGGCGGTTTGAGAAGAAATTATCTAATCATTCGCAAAACTAAGTGTAAAGCTACGTGTAAATAGACGGTCAGTTAATTGATATATCCATTCCTAGACAGTTGCATCACCCGTCTTGTAGTGTTTTTTCTTAGTGCTTTGTCTCGTTCGAGACGTAGCTACCTTAACATAAATATTAAACAATAATGGGGATAGCCTAAAACCTTGCCTTAGATTACTTATAGTGTATATCGATTCAGACAATAGGTAATTTAGTTTTATAATTTAAAAAGTGAATTAATCAAAATTAAACACCCTATGTATTGTGTTCTTAAAGCTACAAAATAATAATTTTTTGTTACTAATCTAACGAGTAGTTTATAAAACTTTATTTCAACAATTTTAATCCGATTTAGAGGGCACATTGCTTAAAATTTTAAAACTTCTAGATACCGTTCCATTACATCAAGTGCAATTTGTCAATGCCCCGGTGAAACCCGTTGAGATCGCGGTAGTTGACGGTAACGTATTAGGTTGAGTGGACGTAACACACCCTTCCGTGACCAAAGTCAGTCTGTTTAAAAACAATGGAAAATATCCAGCCTTATCAGTCGATAACGTATCTTGTTGGACTTTGACTGACAGGCAGCAAGCAAAGCACCCCTCATACTTTCTGCATTCCTAATTTACGGGAAATCACTTCTGTAAAAACGAAACCTTCTTCATCACCCGACAAGTATAAATGCATAAACTGGGGGTAAAACTTCGACCTATGGACAACTATCAGTGACACGCGAAACCCGCGTTAAGCAGATCGACTCAGCCATGGATGGAAGTTATTCAAGCATATCGAGTGTTAGATCAAACTTTAAAGGAAGACTTTTTTGGTATTATTTTCAGTAAGTTAGTTCACTAACAACTTGCGAAATTTTAACGTTATGTTTTCTAAAAGTTCCTAGTTATGAACTTCTTTAAGAGTCTTTCCAGGTATTGCAAAAATGCTTTGCTCTAGTAGTTAGTCAAGTGCTGCCTTTAAGTTTGGTGTATTTAAGCTAACATGGTTGAGGAGTTGTTCGAAAGTTCGAGTGCGAGTAAAGTTTGATAATGTGCATGCTTTTCTTTACATTAATATGCAGTTATGCATGAGCAGGGCTCGCTGTTAAAATAAGGATACATTCATTTGAATTCAGTTGAGTTAATGTTCAATTAATATGGTTCAATGTGATTGGAAAACGTATTCAGAGAGTGTTCAATTTTAATACGCTTCATACCTGAAGTGCAGTAGAAAATGACAACCCATTTACCATCCTGGCAGTGCGCATTTACATGATTGGAATAATTGCAAAGCCCTAGAGAAATAACAATTTTCCATTACTTAATATGAATCTGGCTGATAGATAACCGATATTACTCATGCAGACAGCCGCATTATTTTCGCTCCTAATTTAGTTTTCATTCAATTCAGTATTGTCCAGTATTTACGGTATCATGTTAGTTTTAATTGCGCTATTGTTGACGATGTTCGGAAGGTTGAAGTAAACAAATTGACAGGAAGATTGACAGGTTGTTAATTGAATTTTAGTTAGTTCCTAGCTTTCGGCTAGTTAACACCATTCTATTAAAAGAGTAACCAAATGCATGACCGATCCTTATACTAACGTAGTCGATAATAATGTACATTCTTGTTCAATGTGGGTCGTTATAAGGTTATGGTAATCAATTCAGTAACTAACTACTATCGCTTTATATGAACGTCCTTACAGATTTGTAATATACATTACAATGCATATAAGTGTATTACAATACAGCGAGATCCCGTCTGCCTGTTTTCTGTCTCCAAACCTCTCTATCCAGCGCTTGGTCTTCTTCCAGGTTCCTCTCAACCATAGCTCTCCGAATACCCTCATTCCACGATAGGTGTGGTCTTCCTTGTTTTTTTTTCTTTCCCCGTGGCGCCCATCTAAAGATCATCATAGGCCACCTATTTTCCTCCATCCCCATTAAATGTTCGAACTATTTCAACTCTCGTCGTTCAATTCTATCCACAACTGATCCTGATGCCTGCATCCTATGTCTTATTTCCTCATTTGTCACCCTGTCCCGTCTCAATACCTTCACACTTCTTCGAAGATAGTCCATTTGAACTGTGTTTAGTCTACGCTTCATTTCCGCTGTTAACGCCCAAACCTCACTGCTATAACATAGCACTGACTCTACCATTTTCTCTCTTATTCGTTTTTTGTTTTTTTTTGAAATATTATTGTCCCACTAGATAAAGTTCAAACACCCTATTATTTTCCTACTCTGCAGTATTCTAGTTTTAATTTCTTCTTCTCCCAGAGCTTTACCATTAATCGTAGTTCCAAGGTATTTAAACATTTCTACTTTTCTACTTTCTTTACTGTTACATTACAGTTTATTAAGACTTAATATTGGCCTTCGGATTTAACCACTAAAAATTCCGTTTTCGTTAAACTTACACTTGCTCACAATATTGATATAGTTTTTTAATCATATATTCTAAGTCGAAAGCATATTACCCTGTTACCAGTTGGTCGTCTGCAAAATGTAACGAGAATAGGTTCTGGTCGTTAACTGGGACTCCCATACCTGCAACTTTATCTTTCCATTTTCTGAGTACCATTTCAATGTATATATTAAATAATAGAGGAGAAAAACTATAGCCTTGTCTGAGGCCTTTAGTTGTTTTAATTGAATTAGACAGTTTTTCTCCTGGTTTGATGTACGCAAGGATATTTTTATGAAGTTCCTTTAAAAGATTGGTTAATTCAGTGCTAACTCCTATCTCTTCTACAGCTTCGTATAATCTTCCTTGGGATCGAGTCGTATGCCTTTTCCAGGTCTATAAAGGCTAGATGTATTTCTTCCCCTTTGGCACTCATTTTTTCTAATAGTTGTTGGAGTACGAAAAGATTGTCTGTACACGAACGACCGGGGGTACAACCACTTTGGTCTTCCGAAACGTTTTGTCCAACTTCTTCGCTTAATTTGTTTTGGATGCACTTGCCAAACAGTTTACTGAATATGCTGGTCACACTTATTCGTCTATAACACCCTGGGTCCTTTCTATTTCCTTTCTTAAATATGGACGTTATGTGAGAGATCTTCCATTCTTCAGGGATTTGAGTCTTCCTACAACAGTTATTCATTAATGCCCAGATTCTTTCCAGCAGAGTATTACCTATATATTTATAATTATAATTAATTCTACTGGAATTCCTCCAGGTGCCGGAGCCCGACTATTTTTCATTTGTCGCAAAGCTTGCCTCACTTCATTCTCCATTATTTCGATTTCAGTATTAAAGATTCTGTTACCTTGCATTTCATCTTGAACATATGTTTCTCCCTTTTCTACTAGCAACTCAGTATAATGGTTCTCTTCCATTCTTCCAAACTTATTAATTGATCTATCTTGTAAGTCGTATTCGTTTTCGTTTGTTTAACTGTTCTCCACACTTCAGTAGATTGGGCACCTCCAATTAAACTGTCTATTTGTATACATCTTTGTTCCCGAAAATGATTCTTTGATCCTTTTATTTTGCTTCTTAGTTTTCTATTTTTTTTTTGTATTGTTCTCGGTGTTCGTTTGTCCTGTTGTTTAACCATCTGTGGTACAGCATATTCTTTTTTTTTAATTAGTTCTTGGGTCTCCTCTGTCATGCAATATGGTTGAGTCCGCTTCTTATTCTTTGTCATTTCTCCCAATACTTCCATGGCTATCTGTGATATACATTTCTTAATATTCTTATGTTCTATTTCTATATAGTCATTCGGGTTGAACTTTCTTAGTTCTTGTTCCAATCGAGTTTGGTATAACAGTTTTGTAGATGGTTCATTTAATAAATATAGTTTGTATTTCTCCATGTTTTTAATTTTAGTTTGTATCTGATGGTTATTCATTCTTCTAGTACTAGTATTGTATGGGTATAATATTTTAGTTACCAGTAAATAGTAATCTGTTCCGCAGTTGGCCCCTCTTTTAACTCTACTATCCTGCGGTTTTAATTTCGAATTTTGTTTTATTATTGCATAGTCGATTACAGACTTCTGCTGTAATGACGGCCGCTCCCAAGTGTAACGATGTGCTAATTTATATTTAAAAACGTATTAAGGATCTTTAAATTATATTTCATAAAGTAAACAAAAATAAATTAAAATTAAAATATTAAAATTTTCAATAAATGCAAGAAACTAAACATAAATAACTGTAAATATAAAAACAAGCTGCAAAGTGAAAACATGAATGCAATGTATGTGCCTGTTCTTCAGAAACTAGCCTTTCAAATCTTTTTTTTCACACTACCGAGCCCCACGCCCGGAAGCGCTCTCGCATTACTTCAGGGGGGTGCGCGCGTTCACTACATACTAGCCATTCATGCAACATGCGCCCTAAACTGAACTAAGTGAAATACGGTCGTCGCCTCAACCGGGATTTTACCCCGCGGCCGATTGAGTCACATTTCACTGTGAGCTCGACTTACAGCGCTTTATTGCACTGCCCCAGCAAGGCCTATAGCTTTTTAAATCTGGCTCTATATTCACACACACACACACACAATAATATCATTTTCAAGTTTGAGGTGATTCCCTACTTTTGTTTTGGTGGCAGTCATAGGCGAGAAACTTAATTCGCACAAATATCATGTAGCAAATGGCATCAAACACTTTATAGCGTTGTCCGCGAGCTAGGGGTATTTTTGCATTCTTTCGGTCCAAAATTGGTCCAATCTACGCTCTGGGAAAAGAAGTCTGGTTTCAATTTTCTTCCATGTTTGTCGAAATATCAGCTTATTAAACGGAGATATTGTATAAAAACGGATACAATATCCATCTGTGATTGTCATAACTGTTTTGAATTTCTGCGGGGAAAGACTAAATAAGCTATAATTTTATAGAGTGCAAACTAACTTGCATATCAGTAAACACCTGTTCAGAATTGATCATATTATCATCCTTAACTAAGTCGTCCATGAGTTCTTGAACGCACTGGACTTAATCAAACGTTTCTTTTACAATTGAAGTCCAACAGCATGCAAATTTCTATATAAATCCCTCAATTTTGCCCGTGGTTGTTATTATGTTAATATCGCGGCCTTGCAAACTGCTATTAAAAGTGCATAAGTGCTTGAAAATATAAAGACGGAAACACAGCTTAAAAACTCGATGTAAAATATCTTTTAACTGACAACAAGACTAGATCAGTGTCCTGTCATATCCTGGGTGCCATCAGTGCATATAGCAACGCATTGTGCCAAGTCCGTCTGGTACTTATTAGTACTTTGCATTGTAAATTTGCGGTTTCCGCTTATTTTAATCAGATCCATATGAGATTTTGGTTACATTTAAGTTTCAGTTCAAGTTTTTGTTTGGAGAAGCTTCCTAGTTCGCAGAAAATATTTAATTTAAGTGTAAGCTAATCTCAAGTATTAAGAGTTGTAATTTGTTCCTATTATCTTCAGGACTTAGAAGCAAACCTGTGAAATTGAAAAGGGTTTAATTTATTACAAGCAAAAAGGAAAAATAATAAGTAATTAAATAATTAAATAAATTGAAAACAAAGATACTCACATATACAAATACTTCACCGAAGTTCAACTGCAAGGGTGTTTCTAAAGGATTGACAGCGGTTCTGATTCAGTTTCTCATGATCTTCGAGCCAACTAAACTATAAGCTGCAGTCTTCAATAAAGGTACAGTTCGCTTCAAGTGTTTACTAAAAAGAAATTAATTTTTGCGAAGTTTCGATTGAATTTAACTTTAACAATCCAAGTGCTGTGTTGGATAGACTCATCTCATACTTACTTATCGCCGGGGAAACCACGATATTTTGTCATAAATAAAAAAAACTGAGATTATATTGTCAAATTTAGCCGGAGTATTAATTGTAATGTATTTTTTTATTAATTTAAAAATAATTAGCGAGGGTTTATCACAGCAAATAAATTTAGGCGCCACCAACGAGGGGGTAGTAATTACATTTATTTCTTTATTAATTAAATAAAATTCGAGCGAATGTAGCGGCTATCGCAACCTCTTCCTATTGGCCAGGCGCCATTGCATCAGGCCTCGTGCTTTCATTACTTCCAGCATATCTTGGTATCTGCTATGGCCACGTAAAACCAGAAAATAGAAAATTCTGGAACTGGCCTTGGAGAGAAGAAATTGTGGAAGACTACCCAGAAGCCGTATATTTATTACGATATTAATATTTTGAGTCTAAAAAATTGTCCATTCATACCCAACAAATGAAAATACTACGTAGTGGTTTGTATAAATCTTGTTTTATAAATCTGGTAGTTAATTCTTAACTATAATTAACCATTTGATGTGCGTCTTAGTTAATTATCCTTAATTTACTAAGACAAAATGACGGCGGTCTCGGTGGCCTAGTGACATGCGCATATGCCTTTAGATCCAAGGGACATGCGGTCGAACTTGGCGGAGGTCGGTGAGATTTTTCTAGCGGGGAAAAATCTGAAAATGCGCCTTCTGTCGGATAAGAAGTAAAGCCGTAGGTCCCGTGCCACTGCGATGTGTGACACGTTGAAAAGTGGAGTTGGAATTACCTCAGATAGGTAAAATTCTTAGTTAAGGTATACAATGGGCCAAATGTGGCCTAAGTGCTTAGAGATGTTTCGAAAACCGCGTCCTAGATCTCGCTCTTTCAAATACAATACAATACAATACAAGACAAAATGAATGTTTAAAACCATGGAAACTATACAGCGGTAGATAAATGTCACCTATCAGATAGTATCGGAAAACAGGTACAACTGTAGAATTTATTGGGTAAGTAACATAACCTCAAGTTATTATTATAATAGAAGAGTGTAACGGTATTTTAGCCTAGGTTGTTTGCAACCCATTTCACACTGGGCTTATGAGTGCACAAATTTGCGCTTCCCTCTCTCTCTCAGCATATAGGAGCTGCGCGTGTTGACTTTTGGGAAAACAGGATTTCCGGTCGGACATGTTTGCGTCTGGCAGAAGCGAACGAATCGTTGCATTAGATTTTTCTCGCTAAAGTGTGTTTCACTTTGAGTTCATCTCGATTTAATGAGGAAATCTAAAGTTATAACGTGATCTTTAGTTGATTGTTAGATGTACGTTATTGGCATTAATGCCGCTTTGATCAACGTTTCCATTCTATTGTAATTTTCTCGGGTCGTTCGGAGTTACCGATTGGTAAGTTTTATCCTTTTTGTAAAGTTATGGCTAGCCTAACATTTTCCTAATATTCGAATTTAGACAATTTGGGGAAGGCGAGATTTTGCCGAAGTTTTCTGTACTTTCAATTGTGGGATCTGCTCGTGCGAGAAGTGGTTATCTGCGTTCAAACCAGTTAGCCTGCGAGTGAAAACAGGTGCCGAACATGAGGCCGTTTCAAGAACGTTCGCCATTCCAGATCAAACAGGAAAGTGCTCATTAATTTTTAATTTTGATGATTTTGGAGTCGATGTAATTACTCCTTGTTTATGTGTAAGAATTTCTTTATATTACGGGGTAGATAAACTGGGTTGTAGTTGCATAGGGTGTTTTTGAATTAGTTTTACAGCTCAATACAGTGTGATCTTAGCGAAACAATAATTTTGTTTCCCTATCATTGTATTCGTTTAGTAACAAATTAGGTAAGTAATAAACTTGGGGTCCGACTAACCGATCGACATCTGAGTTAATGGTAGTGTACTATTTTTATAAGTCGGTGGCGCCCTTTCAGGTAATTAACGTAAAGTTAATTAATGTATTTATTAAAGGAAAGCAGAGAACCGCCCATCTTCGCTTGAGGTTCCGGGAGGCTATCATTAACCGTATCTTTACTTATCTAGTGTGGAGAAATTTCCCTTGGAAATTATTGTCAGGCGTCACAAGAGTTCTGTTCAGGTTTATTTTTTTAAAACCGCGCTGTTAACTTCTGTGCACCTAAAAACCGTGAATAGAAAATACGTCAACCTCAGACAGTTCAACAACCTTAAACGTTCGATCCATATACTACGCAGAAACATGATTGAGAATCAACTAGTTGTAAAAATTGAACAGTTTATACAATTTTTGAAAATATGTAATGAATAATATAGTACGAAAACGACTAACGATTTTACGGCAGCTTTCTAATGATAAAAGTATCTAAACGAACTATTAATTAATTTATTATTTACTACCGAAGCTAGTTTATGACGACATGTTTTATTAGTAGCATCCTTTTTGGGGAAATCTTTCGGGTGATCATGTTATATAAGCTTTTACCTACACTACTTAAATTCAACTTTAACGTCTGCTTATTGAAGAATAGATCCTGGTACTTACTCTGCTCTTGTTTAGCGTCAGATCCCTTTCCCTCTACGTTAACCCCACTTGGCCATACATACTTTACGATAGCAGGTACGACTACGAGTATATACAAATATAAACTAAGGATTTCGATGTCATTTTTATATATAAGTGCAAGTTCGGTATACAACTGAAGCAATTTTGGATAATATACATTTGAAAATAAGATCAAATTCTTGTTTTCATAGTGTATAATTGTTCTGGTCTTTATATGTGTTGTACATATACTGTAATAAATAGACAAATATTTTTATTTATGTGAAAATTATTTCCTTTCCTAAATGTTTTGGTATTGCTTGGCTTCCAAAATTTAAATTTTAACATTATTATAACAAATCCAAAATAACTACTTGAAACGCACATTTTGTGGAGACAAAAAAATGTATTTTACCGGTAAATTAAACTGGCATTTTTATCTATTATCTAAGGTAGAATGATTTTTGGAAATGCGCTTTTATCCAGTTAAAAGACTAAAAACAACTCAAGTTTAATCAGCGCATGTTGTGTCTGTAAACACAGTTCTGTTAATATATCAGATGAAAACGTTACTTAGGCGCTGGAATAATACTGCCAAAATTGCAAAGGCAATTCTACTTCAGAAGATCACTTTTTCTTGAAAACTGTTTGTATATTTTGAGACATGAAAGGCGGTAATAAAAATGTTGAATAAATACTAATTTAGTATTAAAAAATAAGTAAATGATAGCCGTGAGATGGCAGCTGCAAACACAACAGTTAACAATAATGTGAATATTTGTATAACTATATATAACACTAATTGATTGAGGTGTATCCTAGGTTCTACTAAATAAGATTTTATTAGTAGGGTTATTATATAATATATGTAACGATGTAATGCAATATAGTACACAACAGTAGTGGTCGGAGGCGGCCGTGTGCTAGAGGTTAGCGTGTTAGACTTCTACGCTGAAGGTCCTGGATACAATTCCTAGTACTGGAACATCGGATATTTAACGGGTATTCTCCCTCGCAAGGCAGTAGCAAACCAGCGAGGTATTCTGGCTAGTAAATCTTCTCTGGAATAGAAGTGTTTACACTTCCCGTGGTTCGGAGCCCACGTTAAGCTGTAGGTCCTCTATGTCTGTGGCACTTTGAACGCGCAATCCAAATATACTATTACTGCCGGATTTGGTATTTTCTTATTATTGCAGTATTATTTAGCTTTCTGAAAAATCCCATTTGCTACAAATTTTTAGTAATGTACTCATAAGGTAACTGGTGTTTTCGAAAATATAATTGCTACTTCATTATCTACGAAAAGGAAAGTTAACAAAAAGGTTTCACTCGCTTAATATTCGTTCTGTATATCTTCAATAAAGTTGGCGATAAACTGCAGCCGTGGCCCTTTCGGTCGTTGTTTCAAATGTTCCAACATTCCACCTCCATTTTGTGTTGTATTCGGCTAAATACTTTGTACTGATATTAATTTTTATCAATGAAACAGCCTGCAATGCATTTAATGTGTATGTTTGTAAGTTGTACACTTATCAATAAGGTAACTAAAATTTCGTATTGAGAATTATTTTTTGGTAATTGGCATCAACTGAATACAGTAGCAAATGCTTGGATGACAAGTGTTATTCAACACTTTAACAAGTAATTAGATCTTTATAAAGTTTAAACATTACCAAGCATACTATTGCGTGGACAACATAATTTATTTATAGCTAACGAAAACATTAGGGTTGTAAATATTCTGGGGCATTTATGCAATGGTTAGACGGCACTGATTGCATATACCTTGGCGTAAACATTTGAATGTTTTTTTACAAAATCACGCATTATTTTGTATTTATTGTTGTTTTCTTTGAACATTTAAAGTGATTTATTCGATTTTAAAAGAGTTGAAATATTGGTGTTTTCCTTCGAAAGCAGTTAATCTGCCAGTAGAAGCGCCGAATTGTTTAACCAGCAACATGTAGAAAAGCACGCGATTGGCAAGTACCTATACGTCTTGGAATTAGTGGGAGCATTTCGGGAAACCGGGTATATCGCACATAAAAAGCGAAATGTTGAAAATCCGGTTAGAAACGAAGTAAAAGTCTCGGTTCTCGGCTACGTTGTTGTCGATTCTACGTTGAGTACAAGGCAAATGGCTATTGTATCCGGAAATAAACAAACCAGTATTCAACGAATTTTGATACCCCACAAGTTTTATCCCTAAATAGACTATAGGCTACAAGTGAAAAAGCGATAAATAATTCAAATAATTCAAACTTTTTTAACGTCTGTTTTTTGACCAATGCACGCCTTTCGTAAATGGCACAGTCATTGTCGTAATTGCTTCTATTGGTAAGATTTTGATCCGAAGGTATTTCATAAAACACATACTCAACACCCCGATAAATTAAATGTTTAAGTTGTCATTTTTCGTAACCGTCTCATTGGACGTTTTTCTTACCTGATACTTTGACCGAGCAGATGTACTTGGAATTTTTACAAGACAACATATTTTATACAATTCTAACTGATATTATAGAGAATGATAATCATTCCCTCTAAGATCATTCGATATTCCAACAAGACGGTGCTCCTCCGCATTGGTTGTTCGACAGTACTTGAATTGAAGGTTTCCGGGTCAATGGATTGAAAGAAGACATGGGATCGTTTAAATAGTAAAATTTGCGCAATCCAACCTGATTTTTTTACAAGATTTATTCTCTCCACAAATGCTTCAGAATGTGCGACGACATTGTGAACAAACTCTTAAGATTTTTAATGTCAAAGTGGCCACATCTTTGGGATTGAAGATAGGTGAAAGGAAATGACCATATGTCTCTCTGTTAATGCATTTAACGTGTTCAGGCGTTATTTAAAGAATCGAGCTTAAGCGTCACAAAACACATACAGTTTTCGATAGGCCACCATCAAGGCAATTATTGACAAATAACTTGCATTGACTAATGGTCATACGCCAAAATTTGATGTCAACTCCATATTGTTGATATACTCATTCAATATTATTTTGTTGCCAAGCAGAATATAAACATATTCTAAATAAATTCCAATTAAGTATCTTCTTATAATACGCTTATTCTTTATTTCTTTACCTACAACAATTTTCTAGAAGAACTAAGGTGGCTCAATGGTAAGAGAGTCAGGCTTTGGATATAATAGTTTAAAGGCTCCCCGGTTTGAATCACTCCAGGCGTTAGAAAATGTTTCTGGTTCCCTGTGTGGTCAGTCAATGCTGGGCCCGGTCTCCATTTGCCATTGGGGATCAAATTAATAGCACTTTTTGTGTTACGGTTGCGCATCTACGCGATAACCCGCAGAGTCGGTCCTTGTTGTGCATAGTACAAACTAGACCTTCGATATACTTCACAGGTAACCACTTTCTTTTTATTAATTTCTTTAACATCCTGATTTACCACTAAATGTGTCTATACATCTCATTAATCTTCTTCATATAAAGCCCTATTGTACTACCTGATTAGTGTCTTTTTATGTAAGCAATACATGCTTCAGCTTTTTCAGCAATGTTTTCATTCATTGTTGTGACTAATATTAACACATTTGTATATGAATAACATGTAGATTTTCGCTGTAACGTTTATTTTCTGTCATGTTTGTGTTCGTTCTGCTCTCATTTCTTATTTACGACTGATTATAATGTTGATTTAATTGTAGGACGCCTACGATTATTTATTCTATTTATGTATAGATGTCTATTTATATTTAACCCCTAGTTTATGTAGTTACTATATAAGAAGAAATTAAATGGACATTGTCATGGTATGGAATGAAATCGTGATACAAACAACTACTTTAAGAAAGCAGGAAGGTGTAATTGTAACAACTGGCAGAATGACATGTTTAACAGAGAAAAATGTAAAGGAATAACAGTTAAGGAAGTTGAAACTGCTTTGCAAAACGGAGGAACATAATGTTTTCTACTCCCGAAAGCTTTCTTGTTGAACTTGTCAAGCTCGTCTCGCTATCGTGTCAATTAACAAATATGTCTTCCAGGTGATGAGATTCCAAGGGAAAAAATGCG
Source organism: Limonius californicus (assembly GCA_014611495.1). NCBI lineage: Eukaryota > Metazoa > Arthropoda > Insecta > Coleoptera > Elateridae > Limonius > Limonius californicus. Next base: position 1,763 of record JABXWE010004558.1, on the reverse strand, counting down.
GATTATTAGAACTTAATACGCAGTAAGATTAATTACAGGAAGAATTAATGTAACTTATACTGTATAATGACGTTTTGAAGCTAATATTAATACATTTAGAATCAAAATCGACGCATTGGCAGAAATGTTTAGCCCTTTGCAGGAAGCATTTCAAGAACATTTACAAACCGCCTTACCAATATCCAATTTCGCAGATTAAGACATTCTCAAAACAATTATTGATGTATAGAAGTTGTGTTTTAAATTCTCCTTTTTATTTTGATAATAGCAAAATTATTTCTTGCAATATAAAAGATCATGTAAACGTGATTATTGGCACGAACAACATTCGTTGACGGCTTGATAAATACCTGTAGGAAATAATGATCTTACTTAGTATATAACCTAGCGAACCATCTTCTGATTTAGTTTTGTAATCATAGATCTTCCAAAGCAGCTCTTAAACTATAAGTTATGGAAGAACACAATCTGCTAATTTGTATTGGTAAGTCGAAAAAAATGATCTTCTGCGCTAACCAATCAAAAGTCGTCGGAAATACAAAAATAATATAGCATGTAAATTACTTAAAATTTTTCGGCTGTACCTCGGAAAAATCGGCATTCATCATACGATTCAAAAGTTTAATTATTACAACAGCACAATAAAACAAAATACTCAAAAATATGGTCGCACTTGAAACACAGGCGAAATTTTACAGAGAGATTTCGGTTACCACTCTTCCATATGAAAGCGCATGCAGCACCCTAACCAAACAAGAAGAACACAGAATAACAACTTCCGAAATGAGATTTCTACGACCTACAGCTATACCTTCTACGAAATGGACAACAAAACATAGAGCTTAGAGAAGCGTAAAATATATTTGATGTAATCATAAAATCAAGAAATATAGGCAACGTTGCTAAGAAAGCCTAAACAGAATTAATAATGACACAGTATAAAAATATATTTATAATACCGAGTAAAAAGAAAAAGAAATATAGGAATAAAGAAGAAGAGATGGAAAGATCAACTAGAATAAACATAAGAGCAAGCTTAGAATTGCAACCGACTTATGTCCAAAACTTGATAGAGATGAAGAAGAAGATGATGATGATAAATCTTCTTCTTAATAGATCGTGTCCGTTCGGAAGCTGGTGTTCATTCTCAGTATTTCAGTCATATACACTGCTGTTCGAAACAATTAATTTAGTAATTTAGTTTAAGTCGTCAACCATGTTGTTTTTTCTTCTCACCCTGTATTTTCTTTCCATTTTTTCTTTGATAACATGTTGAACCAACTGATACTTTCTGCTTAACATAATATGGCTCTAATATTTAATTTTTCTTTTTTTAACAGCAACTATTAGCAGGGGTTAGTTTTCGATTATTTTTAGTATATTTTTATTGGATACTCTATCTCTCCGAGATGCTGTCAGAATATGCCGAAAAAGCCACATTTCAAATGAGTGTAGTTTCCATGTAGATTGTTAACGATGTTGCTTCTCCATGTAAAGAATTGAGAAGATGTAGCATCTTATCAAGCATGTGCATTGTGCAAGGTTGACTGCATAATTGGCTAACTTACATTTTCATAAGCAGTTTGTTCAAATGAAGATAAATCTACTAATGTAACAATAGTAACTTTAATTTTCATAAAATGATCCAGAAGCTTCACCAATTTTCGTGTGTTTATTCCTATTCTAATATTTCCGCTTGCTTAAAAGGTATATAGTAATAGACTATATAATAACTAGACGTATGTATATCTCCTCAACTTCCG
>JABXWE010004556.1:0-37664 GCA_014611495.1 Limonius californicus | reverse complement strand
ATTTTTTTTAATAACCATTTGTCGGCTTAGTACACTATACTAGACCAGGTTACTACAGTTTAAATCACTTTTCCTATATCTGTCTATACTGGGTCCTCAATCATTAAATATATTGATTAATAAATAGCATTTAATTTGTTCCTGATTCACTTTGGTGTAAGTGGAACTTTGCATATAAAACTATTCTTGCTACCAAGGATATTAATTTATCATTATTATGGTTATTATGGTTACCCACCATATACAATTTCCCAATTCGGCTTACAACCGCGGGATCTTAATGCTGAAAACCTTCTCTGGAATTTCTGTCGTTCGGATTCGACGTTAAACTGTAGGTCCCCCGGGTTTCTACCTTAGCGCTGAGGAGAAACACGTGGCAGAGAAGAGGCCGATGCCCAGCAGTGGGACGGAAAGGCTGTTGATGATGGTTACAAAAACATTTAATTTTTAGTAAATTAAATGTGTCATCTAAGTAGAATATTGACAAATATTTGCATATTTGCTTCCAACATTTACAGTTTTATGTGATATCCTTGATAAATTATGAATTACATTTTGTTTCCTTCTTAAATTTGTATTACATTCGCCAAATTCTTATTTTATTTTAAATCAAGATGATATTCTGGCAAAACTTAGGTGTCTATCTTAAAGTTGTGATTGTTAAATTTTCAATTAATTATGGGATTCGTATTATAATATCGAGGTACCATAATATCTAGTCTGTTTGTTGAATGTCCTTAGTAGGGTACTCGTGATTTAAAACTTCGCTGGATTACATTCCTTTGGGCGAAACACGACCAGTCGAAATTTTAAACTCACAAGTTTGAAAGTCGTGATGGCGAGCCGTTGCCGCTTCCGTTCTACATGAAAGATTTCGCATTTTCTCTCAAGACTGAGCTTCCATTAATTCTAAGAAATTATTTGTTTGGGGCTCAATTGTACATTTCACATCGGGACAAAATTACAACAGAGACCGGGAATTCCCCGGGCTCTATTTTCTCATTAAATTAGGCACACCGCACACAAACGCGCGCACACGCGTGCACACAGGCATTCAACCCTTTTGCGGAATCGCGTCACCCTTGCGTTGGACCGCTTAACATATTGAACGAGTAATTTAAACCTCTCTGCACCATCAATGAGCTTACATGTTACATTGTAAGTGCGTTTGAATGGACTTGTTGAACTAATTAGTTTCACCAAAGGGCACAAAAACAGGGATGCACATAAAATTAATTCCACCTCCCGAAATTGAATTAAATGGCCAATGTTTTGTATTCTGGCTAAACTGAAGGTTGCGGGAGTCCGAACTTACATCACTAACTGAGAAGGTTTAATTAGCTTAAAATAGTTTCAGAAAACTTGAATTGTTTTTTCTGCATCTATTTGCATTTGGAATTTGTATTTCAAAATTCATACTAAACATTCTAAACTTGCATCAGCCATTTTCTAAATAATTTTAATACTAAAACGCAAATTATAACATATGCTAGGAGTTCCTTCTCGTTTATCAGGAAAGATTTTATGTTCGGAGACTGAGGAAGACAACCACTTCGGGAAAACAGATTTCTGAGTGGACCATTTGTTGGAAGATATAGCGAGAGAAATATGGTTTATTGTTCTTGTTTGGAGAATATTGAATAAATTCTCCTGTAAGAACAATTGTCAATAAAACATATATTAAAAATCTACTACTTACATCTCCTGTGAAACTACAATCATGAGCGTTCCATCTTCAGTAGTTTCAGAGGTTTGTATGATAATCTTAACTTACATGAAAACCAATATATATTCAATATCTTACACCTTTGTCCAAGGTGGCTTTGTAGATTTTGTTCCCGCCATTTTTCCATAAATAATTTAAAATTCCATTCGATCAGGAGAACCCTTTTCGGAAGTCATTTTATTCCCAGATGTTCTCCATTGTAACTTAAAGTGTGCTGTTTATATGCTCCAATATCGTTGTCTGTTATTGTATTGACAACTCTTGCATTGAAATCTCCACTATAAAAATATATAATCGTCTTTTTCCTGTATTAAATTCTTGTTGTTACATTTGATAGAACTTTATTGTTTCCTTTTGATTCCACTGATCGGGCCCACAGATCTAAAATAGAGACAACGTTTGGATCTCTTTTGTATTTCAGTTTTATTACTGCTATTCTTTCATTCATGTGTTTGTAATGTTGCACAAGCTGTTTCAGACGCTTTTTGTTCTGAAACGCGATGAGCTGTGAAGTACATGAAAAATGTTGTACTACCAAATGCAAAGAATGTATCGAAACTGATAAAATTTTCCGAGGAAAATCGGAAGTAGGGAAAACCGGGAGCAATTCTGATATTTTAAATAGATGTGCTGGTCATGTTTAGTATCATCGGATAAGGACTTAAAAAAAATCTTTTCATTTGAACATTTTTTTTGACATCACTTACGGATGAGCAAATGATAAAGAAAAAGATAATACTATCTGACTGATATTGTTATTATGATTTAAAAATCGTATTAGGCACCTGCCATGAAATTGTAAATCCTAATTCAGTTGATCTAATCTTTAGAATTTCTTGTTGTGATCGATATGTTTTGTGTTTGTCTCGGTAATTACAATCTTCTGCATTTACATATTATTTTTAAATACGTTTATTCTATGTTCTTTGTTTTTTCGAAATACGATGCCTTTTTCTAACCAAGAAGGATTAGATACGCTGATAGTATTGGATGAATGACGCCAAAATTTTAGGTCTATTGAGCATCGTTACGTTAGAAGCTACACACAGCGTTGGTCACTCCGCAAAGTTTTTCGACCTCTTGCTAATCGTGTGCAAACAACCGGTCAAATTCAGTGCAATAATAATAGAAATCAATGAATCAGGCAACCCATTAGAAATGAAAGAGGAGCGGATATCCTCGCCGCTGTTGCTGTAGATCCTCATGATTCTACTAAAAATATTTTGGCAAGCAATGCGACCACATGGCGAATACTAAAATCTACAGAGTTCCATCCATATCATATCAACCTTCACCAACAATTAAACGATAACGATAATGAAAATCGTGTGATTATTTGCAATTGGTATCTCAGTTAACGCCATAACTTTCACTGTCGAATTCCTTGGACTGACCAAGCTACTTTTAAAAGTAACGACAAGTGAATATCCACTACGCTCACTAATGGAGTCAAGAAAATCCACGGTGGTTCGAGGAAATGGACGGCCAAAACAGATGGAGCCTGCACGTTCGGTGTGGTCTCCTCAGACATCGAATAATTGGACCTCACTTATTCGAAGGAACTTTTAATGGAAAAATGTACCCGGATTTTCTTGAAAATGTCCTTGGTGAGCTATTAGAAGATATTCCACTGGCAACGAGAGCCTTCATGTGGCTGCAACGGAACGGGTGTCCAGCGCATTTTTCGTGTGTTGTTCAATGTTCAGTAAAACAATTGTTCCCCAAAAGATGGACAGATTAGGGAGGGTCATGTGATATGGCCGCCGCGTTCCCCTAACTTAATGCCGTTAGATTTTTCTTGTGCAGAGGATTGAAAGATCTCGTCTACCAACAACGCTGCACCACAAGGATTAACATAATACAAAAAATTGAAGACGCTTGCTGTTCCCTCTCCCGAGCAACACTTCAAAAAGAGCACGGAAATGTTTAAATGAGAAGGGTAGACGTTCTGAACATCTTTTTCTTCTTCTTCTAGTGCTTCTCAATTTCTGAGGTTAGCTATCATTAGGGCTATCTGTATTTTTGAAGTTGCTGCTCGAAACAACGATGTCGTCGGCTTTCCGTACCATTCTCTCAGGTTCTTTAACCACGAAGTTTTCCTTCTTCCCACACTTCTGCGGCCTTGGATTTTACCCTGCATGATTACTTGCAGTTTGCGATAACGTTCGTGTCTCATGACATGACCAAAAATTTTCGGTTTTCTTTCTTTAATAGTGTCTACGATTTCAACTTCTTTGTTCATCCTACGGAGCACTTCCACACTGGTGATTCTGTCCATCCATTTTGAACATCAATATTCATGAAAACATAAAAACTATATAACTGTTTCCTTTTTCCTTTTCTTAACTATTACCTCAACCGCAAGAGATATGAAAAAAATGTTCAAATTAAAAATTATTCTTTTTAAAATCCCGATTCAACGATACATGATGATCTATGCTTCCATTTATAATTTCAAAGTTGCTTCCAGTTTTCCCTACTTCCGATTTTCCCCGAAAAATTCTAGTAATGTCTATAAATTATTTGCATATGATTTGGTAGGAAAATTTTTTTCATCAACTTCATAGATCATCACTCAACTGGAAAACCGATGAGTTTATCTACTTTCAACAGGAGTACCTTTTGGAATATTTTTGCATTGCAAATGAAAGTGTATTGTAAAAATAGGAATCTGAACTCTAAACAACCTTTTTCCCCTTCTAATAGTAAATTTATTTGGCTACTGGTAAAAAAGCCTCTCAAAACAACTTCCGTTTCTGGTAACTACTTGTGTTGTACTTGGTGCACATGTTGCGATTTCTTTATTGCTTTATTAAATAATAACACTTTTTTCTTCAAGTCTACTACTTGCTGATGTAGTCGATGTATCACTTCATCTTTTTCAAACAACATATTTTCATGTTCAGTTAATAATTTGTTATACTTCATTTCAAGTTTAACATATTCAACATCCTCTGTTTGGGTACATTTGTCACTGGATTTGTTAAATGGTTATTGTGGTTGAGATTCGTCCAATAGATCGCGAACTATAGTTTTATCTTTTCTTTTATTCAATCGTTGTATGAGATTAATCAAGGAAGATGAAACTTCAGATACCCCACATAAGTGCAGTGAAGGTATAGCTAAAAAAAAGAAAATATTTGTATGAACTATAAAAAAGTCCCTGTTGCCCATTATTGTACTAACAGCGGAATTACTGTCAACATTTGAAACTCATGCTATTATTATATTATACATTTATAAGTTAAAAAAAATGAGGATGTAGCACATGCAATTAAAGTAGTTCCCGAATTAAACATGTTATAAACAATAAGTTTATAAAAATTATGTTTACTTGTTTCTTTTATAACTTTTCTCTTGGTAAGAACATTAAACATTTTTGCTATTTTATCCACTTCATAATCGTCTTCTGTAAAGTGTATTGAACAAATACGGCAACTACTAGGATTCCATTTACCGTCACGGTGGCATTCTTGCACCCAAATTGCTCTAATTTCTGCATTTTTCGGAAAACTATGATAAGACACATTTTGTACATCTTTTCTGGTTTTTTCCAAACTGTTGTTGCATGTTGCAACCGGGCAACGGCACCCCGTCATTCAGCTACTTCAATAGACTAATCCACTTTGCCTATAAAATTTTTGCTACACGTAAATATCGTGGAATAATTCGATAACAACAGTAGTCTGTACACACTATAAGTGCGACCGGCTGCTGTACAAGACACCGAGTGACATAGACTTTTCCCCTGCTCGCCTATATCGTGTCGCCTATACGCAGGGTTATAATTTATAAGGTAACCCTAGTAGTATAAGACCGTAGTTGTATAGCGCCTGATATATAAATTACGCGCCGCATTTACGCGTGATTCACCAAAAGTAAGCTACGATCTGTTTTCACGTTATTTGAAAACAACTTACTTAAAAATTTAGTAAATTGACGGTTCGACTTATTATTGACATAAATCAGCAACATTGATTAATTTCATTAAATGAAAGAAAAAGTGATAGATTACATGTATGCTGCGTTGCGTCAAGCACTTTTTAAGCTAGCTCGCCCTGTATATTTGACCTGCTATAATAAAGGTAGGTCGTTTGGCTCAGATCCAAAATCGGTTGGGTATTCCTCACTTAAACAGCAGCCCTCTAAGAATTATTGAGGCTTATCTGTCTCAATTGACTCCGCATTCCTAAAGAAAACTGTTGTTGATTGGCCTTGTTCGTCGAGAAAAGTTTCTGTGTTATAAAGCCTTAAAAGTAGCATCTGTTGATAGTTAAGCCATCAAAAAGTAATATCAAAATTTATTTGTTATATAAAGATCATTAAAGAAACTCATCTTTGTTGACCATTCCATTAAGGTACACGTGATTCCCATAAAATGCAATATCCGCTGCAATTCTTACTCGAGCTTTACTCAAATGATACTCGTATCGATAGCATGCTCAACAGGATTTTAAATTTAATTAAACGATAACGAAACGCAAAATGGGGAAAAAGCGTAATTAATCAAGGTTTTTATTTATTGATGAGCCACGCGAATTACCTTCAAACTACGCTTTTTCCGATTATCGTGTTAGCAATTAGTCTCCCCATGTTTTTCAACCCAGATGTTGTTCCAGGATCGAAACTCAATTAGGATTAAAAGTCAATTAGGCCCACTCAGTTGGAGATATTGAAAAGTGAAATTAATTATCACAAAATTTTCATTTTCATTTCACAGGTACTCCACTCTTTAACTGTATACATTCGTTTTATTGAAATTTTAATTACTTCATACTTAGCAGGAGCATTGGATTAAAAAGTAATGAAAAGATTCTGAATTTGTTTAAAGGCCGTTGCGTTTTATGGTAGCAACAATGTTTATTGAAAAATCTGTAAATTAACTAAATTTAAAAGTATCGCAGATAATTTTAAATGATACAAATATCTTAAATATTTTTTTTGTTACGTACGTAGTTAAATATTTTAGACATTCATTATTGTCGACAATAATCTAAAATACTGATAGCTGTTTCAAAATGTCGAATATAATTTTCATTCAGTTATTTTAGATATAGATAGTAGATATAGATATACGTAAAAGATATTTTCGATAACCAAAATAAAATTGTTCCTAGCATAGTTTTATTTATCATACAGCACGTTCGTGATAGGTTTTATTATACTCCATATATCAGATGGTGTTACTTGAATTTATAATATCCTTAAGGTATTTAAAAATAATTATGTTAACAATGTTTAAGTCATTAAGCAATATCTTTTTCGGATTATTTATGAGTAATTTAAATTTAAAAATAAGGAGGACCATCGTAGCAACGGCACTTTCAGTGCCTTCTCTTCAATAAATGTTTAGTAGTAGACATCCGGGAATAGTGCACGAATGCGCTGGCAATATAAATATGTAAAAAAGGATCAAACTTCTCTCACAAATTTATAAATTATTTTCACGTATAATATCAATAGACAAAAAACAATTAGATCTCTACCGAACAAAAGAACAGAGTAGGTTCCGGAAGGGCTACTACACAATTGAACATCTACACATAGTGAACATCTTCATAGAAAAAACTACAGAGTATAACATTCCGCTCTGGTTGACCTTACTGATCTATATGTGATTCTTTCGACACGGTGGAGCTCTGGATCATTCAGCACGCATTAAGAAACGCCAGAATAGGCCATCGTTATACGAACGTTATAAACCAAATCTATTAAAATGCTGCGATACAAGTGAGACTATGTAGTGACAACACATGACAACTCTAACAGAATAGAAATAAACAGAGGAGGTAGACAAAGGACGAATTTGAACAGTTAAATTGGAGTAGTAAGGGCATTAACATAAATGGAGAGCAGTTACATCATGTAAAGTTCGCAGACGATGTAGTTATATTTGCCAATTCGAGAGACGAACTAATTGATGTGATCAGGGATGTACAAAAAATTAAACAGCCAATTAGATTGACGAGACCAGCTTATAGCCAAACTAAAAGACATCTTCAGAATAAACATACCGTAGAATTATACAATCAGTGCATCTTACCGGTAACAACGTATGGAACAGAAACGTGGGTCCTATAGAAAAATTGTAAGTGAACTAATTTCATTAAGAGAACATAAAAAACAAATGGATTAGATATAGAACTAAGGTAACAATGTGATAAAAAAGAGCTGCTTACACTCATAGACTAGAAAATAGCTGACCAAAGAAGAAGAAGAAGAAAGAATTTAAATTGATGGAATAGTATATAAAATATTTATCATGTTGTGGGATAGAATAGCATATTAATACTACCCTATTTTGATATTTGGAAATTAATAAAATCTAAAATAGGCATTGTAAAATAACTTATTTTTTGAGTTTGACATATATTTAAAGTTTATAATATAAAATTGAAATATTTAATGTTTTTTCAAATTTAAATAACGGTTTTCATCTTCATGTTTATTGTTTCCTTTGTAATGATAAAGATATTTTTAAATTAACAAATATATCTCAAAGATACTTGGAATAGGAAAAATAAAAATAATCTGTAGGTTATTCTGCATACACATAAACGCTTTTTTAACTCTTATGGGAAAGGTATTATTCTAAAACAGTTTGCTTCAAATTTTAAATTTTTTTAATCACTATTTCTTTTTCAGACGTTCTTTCTACCTCACATAACACATTCACTAATTTGTTTGATCCTAAGTCTATATTTTTGACTGCAACTAAAGAACTTAACACTCTGCAATAAGAACTGATACTTGCAAGACCTCTTCGTCTTCAATGTCACCATTATCGTCATTGTCTTTAGCATACTCACTTTCCTATTCCTTTATAGCAGTTTGTAAAAGTTCGTTATCCCAGTTACTACCGGTTTCCTCAAATAATGGAATTTCTTTGTTTGCGTTTGTATCAATTTCCACAATCGCCAGATTTCCCAGTTTTTCTAATTCCTTTTCAACATCGTCACTCTGTAGTTCATTCGCAGTCTGGCTGGTATCTATTCCAATTGCTTCAAAACACTTTTTGATTGTTTGTGACTGAACATTGGACCAAACTGTTACTATCCATTCCACTGCGTCAGAAAGAGAGATTTTTGCGAGCTCGTAAATATTGTTGGCTTCTTCCATTCTTGCTATTCGGATGATAATTAAGTTTAAAACTCTGAATAATTCCTTAGTCCAAGAACTGCAGTTTGCTTGACGCATTAGCAAGAAGGAACACCAACTGAAAGTTTCTCAAATTTAAATTTGTGGGATGACACGGGACGTTGTCCAGAAACAGCAGCATATTTCTGTTCTGTGATTTAAGTGTTTCATTGAATTGTTGTAACTAATCCGTGCTTTTCTATTTGCATCCCATCTCACACCCAAATTCGACATATTGATGTTTTTAAAACAACGCAATCGTAAAAAATTGATAATTACAAGCGGTGGCTCCTTTCGCCCGCGACATTGGCACACAACAAAATTGTTAGCATTTCCTTTGCCATTTTCCACCAAGACAGCTACTACCTTTTTTTTTACTAAAGTCTTATAGGAAATCGCACGAAAAAATACATAATTTTCAATAATATCAAGCAATCTAGATAATCACTCCACTACATAATTTTCGTCTACCACTGCACTTTCACTGCAAATTGTTCTAAACACAATATTGTTGCATACACAAAACCTTCTAAGCCATCCGTTACTAGCAGTAAAATTTCCAATTTTTAATTGCTTGGGAAAATGATACGCTTTTTCTTGTAGTAAAGGGCCACTGATAAGTAACCCACGAGACTGTGCACTCTCAAACCACGCAATAGTTAGTTCATTTACATCCTTATATGGTTGAAATGACCATCTTTTAAGTTTTTTGCATTCTTAAATCAAATGTTCTTTAAATTGCATACCTAAAAATAATATGCAGAAGTAGTCAAATAAGAAAATAAGAGTGGTAATTTAGAGTAAGTGGTCGGTGGAGGATTTTTACTGTCTTTGAAACAGTTGGAGATGCTTCTATTAAAAATCTTAGAAATTAATTAACCATACACAATAATCTCATTTGAAAATATGCTTAAAGTCTCTCAAATGGCGGTAAATATTTACATCACGCGATTCTGCATCAAAAACCGAGCAGAAAATTCTACAGGCGTTTTACTCGAAAACGATTAGTATTTGAAGAATTCTTAATTACTGTTTTGTAAACTTAGCAACACTGTGTGGTCAGTCGTACTGAGCTGTGTGTTAAGTCGCCTGCGATTAACATAGCAACGCACTTGATTTAATATGGAACCTAAGGAGATTGTATACAGGCATACTAGATCTCCTTCATGGTAATATTCTAATTTTAATGTGCTGGTTGCATTTATGAATTAACAGCACATAACTAGTAAGGAAATATCGACTACGTTTTAAGTTTTTTATTTTGTAAATTACAGCAATTGCTCAAAGTGGCTACGCGCTACTTCTATACGCATTTCATACACCTACGTATTATGCTCCCTTCTAGATTTTGAAGCATATTGTTTTGTCGAATCATTATAACTGCTTCATTTATTCGTTGCTGAAGTTGCTCTCGAGTATCAATTTCCACTGCATACACAAATGCTTTTAATGTTCCCCACAAGAAAAAATCAAGATAGCTTAAGTCTGGGCTTCTTGGTGCCCAAGGTAATGGACTGCACGACCAATCCATCGTTCTGGAAATTCATGATTTAACCATTCTTGTGTTTGAATTCCCCAGTGTGATGGTGCCCCGTCCATTTGAAAAAAACATATTTCTTCTTAAATCTAATCGTACATCATCTAATAGATCCCTAAAATCAGTGTCTAAGAATTCAACAAAATTATTTGCGTTTAGGCGATCAGGCACAATGTGTGGTCTTATACCACCCTACACATTAACCCTAACCCGAACTTGATGATTTATTTGGCACAGTGCGTGGGGTTTTTCATAGGTCCATTAAGACTGCCAATAACTCTTCATCTATGAGGTTAACAGCAAATTGGTATACCTAAGACTTCATCGCTCCATTTTTGATCCAGAATCAGATGGTATGTCTATTATCCGCCATTTAAGAGTGATACCCTACAACTTTAATACGTTGAGCAACCAAAGAAGAAATTTACTGTGATAATTAACCGACTTAATTCCAGGACAAAACAACGTATTAAAATTAATGAAGGTAACTCACATTCTATACCACGACTATAAGAGACTCTCAGGGTAAAATTCTGTATCAAGGTCTTGAAACTCATCACGACTCTGTTTAATTTATAAAAAGTAATGAATGTACGATGGGCACTATAAATAAAGTCTTAATTTAAAATCCATTACATGAATGCCATCTTACAAAATTTCGGAATTACTAATTAAAGATATAAAGAGCACAATTGAATCTTTTCTATTATGGTCAGAACTTAAGTTTAATATATCACCCACCGTGTTTGTCGTCACTAAGATCATTCACTGACCTCTTTCTTTGATAAATCCTTCCAATCAGACCCAAAACACTCCTTCCAGCTATCCAGAGCTGTACTAACCACCAACTCGGCTCCGACTGGTACTCTCTCCACTATTGCCTTACTATACAAACTTGCAGATCTCTAATTTAACTCTAGTGCCTACTAACTAACACGCAATGGCAAGCGCGGTCTTGTAAATGCCAACATCTCTTTATAAATGGAGGAGGCTTATATCCAGCAGTGGACCCTGAGAAGCTGAGAAGAAGAAGAGAAGAAGACCTATTAACTTCTCCTGCAAATAAATCGCAGTAAAACTTTCACAAGTGGTTATTCTTGTTTAGGAACAAATTTAAATATATCCACTGTTCCTTAGAATATTTATTTACTAGCTTACAAATAGCTTTTACAACATTCTATGTAGTGAAATTCATTAAACAACTATCCCATACCAAGACTTTATACGAGGTACACAAAAACACCACTCTTTGTTTTTCTAATTTTCTCGTAACTAATAAATAATAATTTTTATTTTTCCTCCTACCAATGAGGATAAACATTTCCAATCAAGACCCCCTATCTACTAACAAATCATACAATACCTACCAACCATAGGACACTGCATGCAATGAATAGGAATTACTCTCCATTCCTTCCTATTCTAAGGAAAATAAATAAATGATCTAAAATATGCTTTTGAATTGATTTGGGCCAAAAAAAGAAACAGATTACAGAGAGCTCCAAATCCCAACACACATCACCTCTGGTTCACTATCATCGATATAAGATTTATGGAACGAAAATGAAATACTGGTGTAGCTTCACACACAAACGTGGTTGGCAAAACCCAACTTACATGTGACACAACTGAGATTGCTGACTTTCTTATAATATACAGAAGGACCATTACTTACAGTCTAGTTGATTTTTTACTTTAAAAATTAATAGCTTTACTAATAGTAATATTAGTATTTAAGAAGAAGTGCAACTGTATTATAGAAATACTAAATAAGTGAAAGAAATGTTCAAAATTGCTGTCATCCACTTCTACACTGTCGAATTCGATCTTCGAACTCAAGCAAGTGTGCCAGGTGTAATTGATGTATAAGCCTCGATTGTTTTATTTTGCAAATCCTGCTGATTTACTACCGGAATTCGGTGTACTATTTCTTTAACTGTGCCCCGAAGAAAAAAGTCTAGTTGAGTAATACGGCAACTTCTTGCTAACCATAGATTCACAGTTCCTCTTCCAATCCGTTTTGTTTTGTTTGATTGTAAACAGGCTGTAGCGCGTTTAATTGAAATCGCTAGGGATCATTCAACACTGTGCTGTAAAGTTATTATTTTTACAATTTACCAACGATACTCAACTGTTTATTTCTAAATGCACATCTGTATATTGTCCGGCCCTTTAGAATTATTTTTTCACTGTATAGTAAAGTCAGTCTACCATCTTCTAAAATCTATTGAAGATGTATGAAAAGCGACTTCATTATTTGAGCGGAAAACTAATTAACATCTGCTGCAGACTCTTCATTAAGTTACTCCTAAGGTGAAGGAAAATAGGTTGCAATCATTACAATGAAAGAAGGAAAAGAATGGATAGCACCAAACAAACCTTAAAAAATGCTAAGCTACAAAAATACATAAGAAAAATATATTTAATATAAAATGAAAAAAATTATTTTATTTAAAAATTAGAAATTTTCCAGTACTTTATGATAAATTGGATACTGCAAGGTAGAATACAAGAATATAATTGTGATAATTGTTTTTATTACTTTTAGGCGATGGTGGAGTGACTGTATTATTCATTATCATGCTGAGAAAATAGAACGAATTTAAAAATGGAATGTCCTCGGACATGTTCTGTTTACATAAAAACATAGTATTTATTAAATCATTTATATTGACATATCGACTATACTAATGTGACCTCTATTGAAAGTGCTACGGCTTGTGGCAGATTTTGCGAACCAATCGCTTTACATAAAGTTTATATAAAAGTTTATGCATTCAAATATTGTATGTAAGGATCTTCTGGATTTGAAAATTTATAAAACATGAAAAATATTATCAAATTTGGTTTTTATGAAACAAAGGGTTTATTATAATGTACTTCATAAATTGAAGTTCTTATTTCTAAACACACTTAGGCCCAATACATAAAGCATATACTACTGAACCCCTCCCTCTCGCAACTATTGCATGCAATATTTGTTTATACCTTCAAGGCACTGCAGCTTCTGGGCCATGGTATACTTGGTATACCGAGAATCCGGTATCGCTGAGGTTCAATATCGAACCCACGCCCGAACGTCCCAAATTTCTCTGTGGCCTCGGTTGCTAACAAGAGAACCATTCGTCTTTCGAGACCCCTTTATGCAATATTTAATTTAGATAAACTTTTCCCTGGCTTATAGTATTCTGCTGAGCAATAAAAATTTGACTGCGACGCCATCAACATAAAAATGTTAAATAGTGAAGGTCGTTGAGCTATATCTTTATATAAGGGCCTGTTAATTCTGCATACAGATGTAATTCTTTAAATTCCTTCGGTTCAAGTTAAAAGAGCGTTAGGATACATATAATTGGTAGGCTTTCATAATCCAGTTATTAATTAAAAAAATATTATAATACAAAACGTCTGATAATGTCACAAATCAATAAATTCTAATACAAATAAGATAGCTTTCATAAATTTTATTGGAATCATTTGAAACCATTCATAAACATTTTCGATTTTGTCTTTTAAACATATATGGTTTTGCGTTACGATCGATCATTTCTTGGAAGTGCTTCGTAAACGAACAACTTTTGTGGGATTCGGTTCATCTTGGAACACCAAAACAGTGGATTGTTGCTTAGTTTCCGGTTCATACGAATATATTCATGTTTCGTCACCTGTTAGGATGTTGTATATGGATTTTGCAGTTCCTCGGTCGAATTTTTTGAGCTTTCCTTACACCAATTAATACGAGTATTTTTTTGAGCTTCGGTCAAATTATGCGGAATCCATAGGGAACAATCTTTTTCACAGCTAAATGTTCATTCAAAATAGAATGTACTGTAGTCTTCGATATGCCTAGGGATGCCTCTACCTCACTATAAGTCACATGCCGATCTTCTTCAATCATGTTGCGCACAGCATCGATGTTTTTTGGAATAACAACCGATTTTGGTCGACCTTCACGAAATTCATCACTGACGGACGCACGACCACGACGAAATTCTGCAAACCAATTGTAAACAGTCTTTTCTGATGGTGTTTCATTACCAAAAGTTGAACGAAGCGATTCTATGCATTGTCGTTGAGTTAGACCTTTACTAAAATCGTAAAAAATCATCATCATTAAAAATTTCCATTTTTCACATAATTGCTTTTTTTAGACGCTCACTGTAAACAAACTACTTAGTCAATTTCTAAGTTGTTATTGTTTTCACAATAACAAATGTTAAATTTTAGGAAAATAGTAATTGCACATCTCAATAGCACCACCTAGTGATCGTTTGTACAACTTAGAAGGCTGCCCTCGTAACTCTAGAGAGTTGAGTGTGTTTTTTTTTCAGCAAATGATACACAAATCTTTACTTGAAAAATGTTAATGTTTTACTTAATAACGGCTTGTTTTCAAAAGTTTTATTACCACAAACGAAATAATGTCTAGTACATTTAAATAGAAACTAGTAACACTATAGACACGAAACAAACTTCTCGTTGACACACGGCCATTCAGATAATGATGTTTTAGATTATGTGGATGTGGATATAGTAAGAACCGCTAAAGAAGTCAAAGCAAATTTCATGTTCTGTTACTGGGAGTTGAACCCCAGACCTTCTGCATAGACCTACGATCGTCTCAGTAAACTTTTAGATGTCAAATTGCATCCAAATGGGTGTTGTCATTTCAAAGATTTGGTGGTTGCATACACACACACAAACACGTATACATATACTCACAGAAACAGTTTATATAAAAGCCATTGTTTTGGTTCCTAGAGGCCCAAAACGGCTGTATCAGTTGACATTTCAGATGCGATTTATTTCTACAAGAGTAGTCATCATTTCCTTCCTGGATTAGGTTTTAGACTTATTCTTGTTTCTTTCCACCTCTTCTTGAGTCTTTCCAAGTCTGTTTTACCTTTTGGGATATATTTTAGAGAAAATTGTTTAAAACATCTCGAAAAGATGGTTGAAGAACGACTTCCAAACGAACTACAAAATTAGTGGGTCCTTGCGTTGATTGCGTATATTTTTATCTTCGAATAAAAGTTTGCATTTACAAACCTTGTAATGTAGCAAACATTGATTAAATTTAGCTAGTTAGTTTGTTTCTCTGCCACTACTTTAATATTAGTGTAATCCCATAAAGATTCTTTTCAGTAACTTATTTCGAGTACGCCACTGATATATCTAGTCTTGTATTTTTCTCATTTCTGTCCTTTCCTTGTAGTGGACGTGTGTGCCATATTATGTTTACAAGACATTTCAAAAATGCTGTCTTATGTGGACATCGAAGAGAATTGCCGTGTTCTGTTGGTAGAGCAAACAATAATGCCTGCTGAATGCTAGACATTATTTGCAGTACTTAAAACTTTCAGCCTTCAATTCTGAAATTCATGTGAAGTTAGTCGTTTATTCAGTATTATTTATTTATTTCCATATTTTATCGCTCCTGCATATCTCATACAACTTTAAAAATGTAATTAAAACGAAAGTGCCCCTTAGCGTGATGTTAATAAAATCGTTGTAAATAATTTTGGAGCCGCGAACGTGCGCTTCGGGAATGCCGTAAAGTGTTATAACGGAGGGCGAGGTACTACTAGATGGGCTGAAGTGTCACTGAGAGGGTCCTAATGCCGACAAAATTTGTCACCCCGTTTATATCTATCCTATGCAATATTCGAATTGTTGGGCCATTATTAGAGTGACTCGAGATGACGATTGCTTTATTTTTCATAGCCGGAGTGACATTCGCTGTTGTGACTCGTAGGATTTCCATTTCTAAAGGAAAATTAAATAAGGTTTAGTAATTCTCAAAGGAAATGTTTATGTTACTTATTTATGTTTCTTATCAGATCATATTAGTATTGATTTTTAGTATTTAAATGTATATTTTATATACAGTATGACCAACCAATTTTTTTGATGAGGGTTGACTGTGGAGAACGCAACTTGTGCCTTCATTTAAGTCATACAGTTTTTAACATTTAATACTTACTACTACTACTACTACTACTTACTTTTTTATTGCAAACTTCTTATTGTTTCTTAACATCTGGTAAAAGGCGGCGTTTAAATTACTTGCCAAACTTTGACGGATTCAATAATTCTTCTTTCAAGATCTTTGCTCAATTAAGCTTCCTTAATAAGTCTAGTTATCACTACATTGGTGTTTCATATACAGTGTGTCACACTTAAGAATGTAACACCCTTATATCTCTATTAGTTTAGCAACAACTTTCTCACTTACGTTTTATTTCAAATAGGATTTCCAAAGCAGGATTTTCTAAACTCAAAAACCTATTAAATTGATATTTACGGAATTTTCAATATCTTTTAATTTTGATCAAACTTTGCAATTCAAGTTTTTGGACTATTTTGAACAACTTTCATTAGTAAAATTTTCCGTTAAAAAATGCCTAATATGATTTTTCCATATATTTTGGTACCGCAGGAGGCTTTGCATTTGAAGGGGGCGAATTCTTTTTGGGCATAAGTAGACTATAAAGTATTCTATCTTTGAGGAAATTTTCATTCAAGTCGAATAAAAACTAATAAATATATAACACTCTTAAGTAGGACACAATGTATAAAAAATAATAATATTCAATCTCAATAAAAAACGTCTTATTATGCACACCTTATGTTTTTTCCACAATAAAAACACAAGATGAACAACAATGCAGCTTTTGCAGATATTCTAAACAACTAAAAAGTTTGGGGTAGAAATCCATGTATATTTGTCAGCGCGTTGGTTTTTTTTTCGATTCTGGCGGTACCTACTATTTTTTCCTATTGATTGTATAGTGATGTGATGTCATACACACTAAGAAAACGCGACAGAGTTGAAAACTGAACAGGTTCTGTACGAAAATCAGGCTAAGATTTGATGTCTTCTACACAAGCCTATGTAAGGTATGGTTATAATGGTTACCAATTTCTATTTATTTATTGTGTATTAGAAGAAGAAGAAATTTTGAATGTAAAAAAGCGGTATAATACATGAAATGTGTTTTTTAATCAATCCAGGTGTAGTTCTAAACACCTTTTTTATTTATACCGAATGTTTTTATTTTTAGATATGAAGCAAATACTCAAATGTTGTGATAGTTAGACACCCTTACGATCTAGAAAAGCGGTATACACTCTATCCAAGTTTTTCAAGCAGCTCAAACGTAAAGTTTTACATGCGAAAAATTAATGTAATCGCTACGAATGTTAAGTAGTTATACGAGGTCGGACAAATATGAAACGGGATTGGCACTACTGCGGACGCTATCAGAAACTGACTGTTTCCAAGTCATACCCAAATTGTAGCTGGAACTTTCGTCTACACATAGCTAAAACGGCATCCTGTCAGAACTTGCGTGGTAGGCTGTGCATGCGAATGAACAAGTTAGTGCAGCTGTCACATGTGACACAAGTCAAACATGGAGCAGAGAGCTTTGTTTCAAATTGGGGAAAACGTCCACGGAGACATTCGAGATGTTGAAAATTACACGCGTTTTCAAGTGGTTTGCCAGATTTCGTGACCTTTACGATGATCAGAAGCCGGGTCGTCCGATCACAACGAGAAACCCCGTAACGATCGAAAAAGTCCGGCAATTTGTGGCGGCTGATCAACCACTGACACTGAGAATGATGGAGTAGGAGCTGAGTATTAGCCGTGAAACCATTAGAACTATTTTGGAGAAGGATTTGAAGAAAAGGAAGGTCTGTGCCAAATTTGTCCCGCACAATTTGACCGCTGAGCAAAAAGCGCATCGAGTAGACACCTCCCCCGACTTCATTGCAACAATCAACAGTGACCCAAATTTTCTGGATTCAATTGTTACTGGTGACGAGTCGTGGTGCTTCCAGTACGATCCAGAAAGCAAGAGACAAAGCATGGAATGGCGATCGAATACGTCTCCCAGGCCAAAGAAATTCCGTTTCCAAAAATCGAAAGTGAAGACCATGCTGATCACTTTCTTCGACAGTCAAGGCATCATTCACAAAGAATTTGTGCCACCGGGTGTCACCGTCACTAGCCTGTACTACAAGGGTGTCATGACGCGTTTACTAAAACGCATTTGACGTGTGCAACGCATTTGGCAGTCTCCGGCAAGTGGCACCTTTTACACGACAATCCCCCTGCGCATTCTGCGTTGATTGTGAAGACGTTTTGGCGACAAGAAATGTCCCAGTCTTAGAACATCCTCCCTATTCGCAGGATCTGTCTCCAGCGGACTTCATGCTGTTTCCTCAGCTGAAATTGCCCCCAAGGGAAAGCACTTTGACGACGTGGAAGACATTCAACGGAATGTTACCGCCAAACTAAACGCACTTCCTCGCAACAAGTTTAAGAAGGCTTTCCGTGACTTGTATTGTCGATGTCAACGGTGCGTAGAAGTCGAGGGAGATTACTTCGACGGACGCTAGAGGTATTTTCACCTATGGCTACCTCACATGCTTTGTATTTGATCAAGGCCGTTATATATTTGTCCGACCTCGTACATAAATACTGCGTGATCTAGAGCAAATATAATTGTAGCAACTAAACTATTATTTGATAAACGTTGTATATTGTAAGGCTTAAGTAAAGACACGCATTTTGTTTTCCACATCCACCCGTCTTTATCAAACTGTAGTATGGGCAAACTAAAACAAATATTGCAATTAATCCAATTTCATTTATTTTTCATTTTTCTATGACAACATCACGTTTATTCATTGCTTGAATCTTTTCGTCTACATAATAGCTAGGCCAATGGCCTGTTAATTGCCTACAATGAAGTACGTTCAGTGAGGTCTTTTTGCACTAGTTATGGGCGTATATCGAATGAAATCATTCGAAATATTCGATTATGCGTAGACTTGGAAATATCTCTAGATGCGAGCAATTCATTCGAATGATAAAGCTTCTCGAATACGTTAGTAGCGATGCTCGCATCTAGAATGAAATAATTCGAAATATTTGATTACAAGCAGCACCGAGATGCTAATAATCCATTCGCATGATAAAAACTTCTCGAATACGTTAGTTTAGTGGTGCGCGCATCTCGAATAAAATAATTCGAAATGTTCGGTTATGCATTCAACACCGAGATGCTAATAATTCATTCGAATGATAAAAACTTCTCGGATTACTCTTGTTTCGTTGTTCGGATGATAATCTAAATATCGTTTGTGGCGGTATATAATTTGAATAGAATTCGAATGAATTGATAATTCGAGAAAATACTAAAAGATACTCTGCAAAGTAACATACTTATTTGACTTGTCTTGTGTGGTGGGGTTGCAGGTGCAGCTGAGTTAGTAAAATAAGTTTTGATAATGTCGAACCGGGCAGGCTTAAGTTACGATTATTTATTTCTACCTTTCCATACTTAAATTCAAAAATATTGGTTTTAGAATATTTTACGTTGATTATTATTCAATTAAATATATTATTGTCATAAACTAGATAAATAAATAAAATAATTTCGGCAATTTATGTGACTGTTTAAAAATATTAAATAAACCAAATTTTTGATCTTAATCAGTTTGTAATCTATCCGGCTTTTCATATTACCTTTCCGTCTAAAAAATTTAGTTGCTAAATTGGTCGTCATGATTACGCTTATAAAGATACAATCAAACTTCCATAACTCGAAGTTCGATAAGTCGAATTTTTCGATTACTCGAATTCGGGCTACGGTTCCTACGAATTTCCTATGCTTTACCATATAAAAATTTCTCGTTAACAGGAATTTCGAAAAGTCAAAGTTTTCTATATATCGAAGTATTTTATTATACGACGAGCATAATTTTCTCTCCATTACTTGAATTTTACAAATAAATTTTCTAATGTAGTAGGTATATGTCTGAGATTAATGATACAGGACTTTTAATGACCAATCGTTTGGAAACTATTTAAGGGAATGTGCCGGCTGGTAGGTATTTGGGATTGTTTATGTAAATACTTAGTAACTTAAGATGCTTTTGCAACTTATTATTCGGCATACAGTTAGTTTGGGATTAGAGATAAGGGCTGTTTAGTGTTTATGATTGGTTTTTACATTTCCAAGAATTTGCTGATTTACATTTAAGAGCATTTCAGTAGGAATGCATCAGTTATTCTTTAACTTGTGTTGTAAGCAGATTGTAATACGTAACTATGGAGTCGCGCAAACGAAAATTGCAAACCTTAAGTGTAAGTGAAAAAGTGCGTTTAATTGAGGAGGTGGATCAAGGTGTTAAACGGACAAAATACATAGCTAATGCCTTTGGAATTCCAGCTAATACGCTGTCAACAATTTTGAAACATAGGAATTCTATTTTAACTGATTCGGAAGAAAACTTTCATTGTGGCGAAAGAAAATGTTTAAAAGAGACAAGTTTTCCAAATTTGGAAGTGGCTATGGTGGAATGGTTTCGATGCGTTCGTAACCAAAATTTGCCTGTTTCGGGGCCCATCTTTCTGCAGAAAGCTGAAGAATTCGCTAAAAAGTTAAAATATGAAAATTTCAAGTCCAGTCAAGGGTGGCTAGATAAATTTAAAAAAAGAAATGCGATTGTTCAGAAAGAAATGTGTGGGGAAAGTGCGGATGTGGCGGAAACCGATTGTCTAAAGTGGCTCCAAGAACATGTGAAGAAAATACTGGAACAATACAGTGCCGATGATGTTTTGAACGCCGACGCAACGGGCTTGTTTTTTAAGTGTTTGCCCGATAAAACATTAACTTTTTCTTAGGAAAAGTGTCATGGAGGAAAGCGTAGTAAGGAGCGCGTAACAATTATGGTAGGCGCAAATATGTCCGGAACGGAAAAACTCGATTTGCTGTTAATCAGCAAATCAGAAAAACCTATATGTTTTGCCAAAATTAAAAGCTTGCCGTTTACTTACAAGTTCAATAAAAAATTGTGGATGACACGTATTCTTTACGAGGAGTGGCTTTACAAGTTAGATCGAAAAGCCCAGAAACGAAAAATCTTGTTGTTGGTGGATAACTGCACAGCACATTCAAAAGACCTGCCGCGAAAACTTGACGCGATGTTTTTTCCACCAAATTTAACTTCAAAACTGCAACCAATGGACCAAGGAATAACAAAAAATTTAAAACACAAATACAGAAGGTGCGTTGTATTGGAGACCATACAAGCGTTTAAACGACAAAAATTACCTTACTAGACTGCGTTAGAGAAATTGATAAAGCTTGGAGTGAAGTGAAGTCGGTTACCATCGCTAATTGCTTAAAAAAGGCGGGATTTAAATGTGGCGAAAATGAAATTGTGGGGGAAACAATCTGGGATGATGATAATGATTTACCATTTTCCGTTTGGGCTACTATGCAGAAACAGAGCGGGTTGTTTACAGATTTTACATTTCAAAGTTATGTCGAAGTAGACAGCGATTTGCCAGTAGCCGAACATCCCAGTGGCCAGGAGATTGTGGAAATGGTTTCAAATCAAAAGGAACCTAGTGATGATGAAGATGGTGAAACCGACGCCGAGACCGTTTCTCGGGAGGAAGTGTTTGCATCTATAAGAATGTTAGACAAGTTTTGCGAAAACAATCAGCATAAGAATAATGTTTGTGTTATTCTTAAATAAATACATATGTACGTAATATAAAAAAAATCAGTACAAAGTTATTTAAAAATTCGATAAGTCGAATTATTATCTACTATTATAAAATATGGTTAATATTTAATAACTTATAATATAACACGGAAAACCGTAAACCGCATTTACAAAGAGCCATTATTCAAAAGGCAGGATGAGAGACAATTCTCGCATTGCCGAAATGCGCGCGCATTTTGAATCCCAATGATTAATTCGAATGAATATCTCGATTATTAAAATCATTAAAATACTAATCATTCGATTATTGAAATCATTCGATTATGCCCATCACTACTTTGCGCATATGCCGGACAGGAGGCTAACGTAACTCGTCGAACGGAGAAGAGAAGTTCCACTACACGGTTTACGATTCTCAAAGATGTTTATATGACAACCAGGATGCAATTATATCTGCGACAATAATCCAATAGTTTTATTGTATTGACATGCATTCAACATTTTCATGGGTTTCTTCATGTACAAAAAATACCGGAAAGGAAAGCTCCAATAAAATTTCAGAGAAATTTAGGCCCCGAATATCAATCGCTTAAAACTCTGCACGATACGAGACTAGCAGAAAACCTGTTAACTTATCTACTAGCTTAATCCAAACAAAAAAATTGCTGGTCACAACTCTTATGTACCTTTACAATTTTTAAGAAAGAAAAATTGAAATTAGTGGAATTATGGGCTTGGCAATTAATTCTGGGGATTGATACTGTAGGCCCGGAGTCACGTGAAATAATATCAAACGTATATCAACATAGATCACAGTTTAATCAGGAGAGGGTGATCAACCGAAGATCAAACAATTGTTTCCGGTCAGGACGCTAGCGCATACAATGTACTTACATGTATATCAGTCGTCATAGAGCAACAAATAATTAATAAATATTAAAATATGCGTTAAATTAAGGAAATCTCCGATAGAAACATACGATGTGTTGCAAACTGTGTACCATGTTAGCACCTTAAGTTGTGTTTCAATGGTTTAACTGTTTTAAAGATGGCCGTGAGGACGTTCAAGTTGAGCATAATGGTGTCTATCGAGGTCTAGAAATGTAAATGCGGTCACTAGAGTTCGTGAAATGGTGGCAACAGATCGGCGAATATCCCTCCGAACAATGGCAGCTGATTTGAACATCAATATGGAGACGATTCTACATATTTTACATGAAGATACGGGAAAGACAAAGATCTGTGCATAGTTCGTTCCGTACAATTTTACGGATGATCAAAAACAGAGAATAGTTGCATCATGCGCAGGCTTTGTTCAGACTTGTGGTGACAATGTAAATTTTCTGAACAGCATTATCAGTGGTGGTGAGTCATAGATGGTTCCGTTTAATCTTGATACGAAATGGCAGAACATGCAGTAGACTGGAAAGTCATCATTAAAACTCAAAAGATTTCGTTTCCAAACATTTAGAATCTAAACCGTGCTGATTATCTTTTTCAATGTAATGCCTGAAGAACAAACACTGTACGATGGATTGATGAAGAGATTATTGCATCGCATTTCTCGAGTGCGACCGCGATTTTTAGGAAAGGGTAGTTAGTTTCCGTTGCATGACAATGCACCTATCTATTCTGCACTGATTGTAAAGTATTTTTTTATGGAACACAGATTTATTCAGATCAATCATCCATCCTATTCACCTGGCTAGAACATTTTAGTATTAAAATCTTTGACTAAGAATTATCCGAAGAACATGGCCACGTGTATCTTTGTCTTTAATTTATACAGACCCTGTATTATAAATTGGCTACTGGCTATAATTCGATAAAACTATCGTATTTATGAATGTATAGCATAGCTTTAACAATGACGTATCTCAAGCACTTTTTAAATTCTAATAAATATTTCAATAACAGTTCTTTCATAACAGTAGTAAAAGTTAATTTGTTATCACATAAAATTATACCGTTTAGTTAAATAAATTCTGTATTCTCAAAGCATACATATCTCATATTAACGAGCAACCGCATTTCGAAATGCATAAGTAAACTAAGGTAACCAAGCTTCTACTAGAAACAATTGTGCTAATGCGACATCCAACAAGGTAAACTGAACAGCAAGGGTATACTCTGAATTTTACTCTATTTTGAATCTATGTCGTGATTTTATTTGTTTCTGAAAGTTGTTAAGAAGTATATCATATATATGTTAAATCGCGCAGAAATGAAAAGCGGTCTTTTGTTAAATAATGATTTACTCTGAAATCAAAAGTAGATATGAGCTACATTTACTCAAACGATACTATTTTGAGCACAAATTTTACATTTGATTAAATAAATTATTTATTACAGTTTTAGTAAGGTTGTTTCAAATTTACATGCTGGTTCTGTAATTAGCGAGAATGTTCAAATATTATTGATAATCTATCTCGTAGTTTAATGTAACTTTTTGACATAATTTCTAAAACATAGATTTAAATATCTTATCATTACTTTGTTTATAGTACACAGGGTGTCTCAGAAAGAATGGGCCAGCGTTTAGTTATAAATTCTTTAGGCAAAAATAAACCGATTAAACCTAATATACCTTAGGCAGAAAGTCCTTCCTTAAGAAGTTATAGGGCCTTAAAGTTCAATTTTTTATTTTTTATTTTTATTGTAATTTCCACAAATCTAAAGTTATTTTTTTGAAATTTGGTACGCATACTTACTATTATGCAATACAGTGACAGAATTATTTTCATTAACCAGACTTGACCGTAAGGGGCACTTAACCTACCACTTAAATATTATATTAGCTCTAGCTTTGCTATTAGTCGAAAATTTTAAAATTTTAGGTTATTTTCTGAAGGAGGATTAAAAATTACAAAAATAAGGTGTTCTTAGTTCATACGCGTAAAAGCAACTGTTTACCTTAAAATGCTTGTCCAAGTTTTGGGTTGTCGTTACGACGTGCAATTATCAGGTAGCCATGATCACGAAAACAACGGGTAGTGCTTGTAAAGAACAATGCTAAGTCAATTAAATACTTTGGTGTTATAGAAATTGTATTTTTAATTTCTGTTTTGTTTACGAAAATGCCTCGATATTCGTTATGCCGAGGCATTTTCGTAAAAACAGAAATTAAAAATATTATTTCTATAACACCAAAGTATTTAATTGACTTAGCATTGTTCTTTACTGTAGGTCACTACCCATTGTTTTTGTGATCATGGCTACCTGATAATTGCACGTCGTAATGACAACCCAAAACTTGGACAAGCATTTTAAGGCAAACGGTTGCCTTTACGCGTATGAACTAAAAGCACCTTATTTTTGTAATTTTTAATCCTCTTGCAGAAAATAACGTAAAATTTTTAAATTGTCTGCTAATAACAAAGTTAGAGCTAATATACGATTTCAGTGGTAGGTTAAGTACATCTTACGGTCAAGTCTGGTTAATGAAAATAATTCTGTCACTGTATTGCATAATAGTAAGTATGTGTACCAAATTTCAAAGAAATATCTTTAGATTTGTGGAAATTACAATAAAAAGAAAAAATAAAAAATATTGAAGTTTAAGGCCCTATAACTTCTTAAGGAAGGACTTTCTGCCTAAGGTATATTAGGTTTAATCGGTTTATTTTTACCTAAAGAATCTATGACTAAACGCTGGCCCATTCTTTCTGAGACAGCCTGTATATATATGAAAGATAATTTTTGTAAACAATTTATTATTTACTTTCAATTGCAGTACCAAAGATCATACTTGGTGCGACAGAACTGGATATTTTATCCCCTACGAAAGTATAGGTCCAGAAGTTTGCAGAAAGACTTAAGAAGTCGCAGTAAAAAATACTGTCTTGGATATTAAGGTTAAAATTGATACTTTTAGTGTATGAAAGTTTTAGTTTTAGTATGAAAGATAATTTTTGTAAACAATTTATTATTTACTTTCAATTGCAGTACCAAAGATCATACTTGGTGCGACAGAACTGGATATTTTATCCCCTACGAAAGTATAGGTCCAGAAGTTTGCAGAAAGACTTAAGAAGTCGCAGTAAAAAATACTGTCTTGGATATTAAGGTTAAAATTGATACTTTTAGTGTATGAAAGTTTTAGTTTTAGTATGAAAGATAATTTTTGTAAACAATTTATTATTTACTTTCAATTGCAGTACCAAAGATCATACTTGGTGCGACAGAACTGGATATTTTATCCCCTACGAAAGTATAGGTCCAGAAGTTTGCAGAAAGACTTAAGAAGTCGCAGTAAAAAATACTGTCTTGGATATTAAGGTTAAAATTGATACTTTTAGTGTATGAAAGTTTTAGTTTTAGTATGAAAGATAATTTTTGTAAACAATTTATTATTTACTTTCAATTGCAGTACCAAAGATCATACTTGGTGCGACAGAACTGGATATTTTATCCCCTACGAAAGTATAGGTCCAGAAGTTTGCAGAAAGACTTAAGAAGTCGCAGTAAAAAATACTGTCTTGGATATTAAGGTTAAAATTGATACTTTTAGTGAGTGCATAATTTGATGTATTTAAAATAAGTGTCTAATAATAGATAGTAATTGTTCTTAATGCATTTTTTATTTACTCATCTTAATTCAAACCACAATAGCATTCTTCGGATTGAAGCTACGCTTGCCTTACAGATACACTTGAAGGGTGTTTTTAACAGAATGAGCAGTTAACTTTTAGTTATGTTCCTTGGTTCACTTATTTACTGTCAATATAGTTATCCTTCAAAGATAATCTTCTTGGGATGGTATAACGGTTAACCATAAAACATAACTTTTCGGTATTCTGGAGAGGTGCCCAAAAGACGACTTTCAGATTAATTTTGGGAATGTCGAGAAGATGACTTTCAAGGTTAACTTTTGTTTGGCTAATAGTGATCTTGTATTTTAGAGAGTTTAACTTTTAGATATCTTTTGGGTAACTTGGTTATGTGGGTTTAATATCAATAATCATGCTGTTAATATGTACTACGTCAGAAGGTTTCCTGGGAAAGAATTTTGCACTAATAGCAGCCCTTGCATGACACGACAACTTTCAGTGTCTACCCATCTTCTTGTGAAGTTTTTTAGGGTTTCTTGGTATAGCATAAAGTTTAATGTCCTCAGGGATATAGGAATAACGGATTCTGGTCTCCAAGTAGGTTATTCGGAGGCCAGTCTAGCAATCTCATCAGCCTCCTCATTGCCGTAGTTTCCGTCATCTCCTTTCACCCATATAAGACAAATGACATTATCTCTTAAGATATTGTCGAGGGTATAAAGTTGTATTCTATTAATGTTTAAAAATGAAAATTATTTCTACCGGCGGGGTTTTTGAAAAATATTAATATATAATAGTTATTACCCAAAGGTTTGTTTGTCACGGACAAGAATAATTAAAAACTTGTTTTATTGTTGTCGTATTTGCATAAATCACTTATTACAGTTTGTTCCTGTACTCACAGTTACCGTAAATTTTGTTTTGCATAGAAACTTGTACATATTTGAAAAGAGCATAATGTCTAATTTGACAATACATTCAAATCGAATACAAAATGTTAGAAACATCTTGTTTGGGTGATCTTAATATAAACTACACTGCTCCAAGAAATTAACCCACCACAACTAACAATCGCAATATTGTTTAAAGTATTGCACAATTCTGGCTGTGGGGCCGACCGTTGCCTTGCATTAATAGGAAATTGTCTCCGATGTATGGGGCATATGGCGCAATATACTGTTCTAAGATATCCGTAATATACCTCTGACTGTTTAAAGTGCCGTTGGGGAAGATGTGTAGGTCTGTGCGGGACATGAAAGATGTGCCTCTCCATACCATTATTGAGCCACCACCAAAAGCAGCCGTGGGGGCAAAATTGCATTGAGCATATCGTTCATTTGGACGTCTAAAAACTCGAATGCGCCTATTATAACTCTCCAAACAAAATCTGGACTCATCTGTGAACAAAGTGCGTCTCCAATCTTCATTTTCCCAATTCAAGTGGTTTCTAGCAAAATCCAATCTGTGTCCGCGGTGGTCTGCAGTTAACTGTGGGCCAGTAGCTGGTAATCTGGCTCTCAGATTTCCTTCCAGAAGACGTTGACGAACGGCTTCAATGCTAACCCGTACATTATGTACCGCTGAAAGTTGTCTTTGGAGGGCTCTTGGGCTGAGGGTGGTAAACCGCTCTCTTAATGCATGCATTCGAAGTAAACGATCTTCTACAGCGGTAGTAGCACGTGGTCGCCCTCGCCTTGGTCGCCTGTCATGTTCGTTAGTTTCTCTGAAACGCTGGATGACCCGAGAAATGGTTGTGCGGTTCACCCCAAGCCTGTCAGCGATAGCGCGGAAAGAATACCCTTCTTCGGACAAAGTAAGGGCTGTGACACACTCATCACGACTTAAATTTCTTGAGATACGTTGCATTTTAAATAAGACTGATAGTACAAGCAATTTTTTGATGACAGCTACACGATTTGATATGTTTTAAAGTAAAACGAAACTGCAAATAAATTGTAAATGTGCATGTAAAAGTTTTGTAACAAAGTTAAAGATGTAGAAACAGACCAAGAGTAACATGTGTCTATCAGGTTTGTATGAGACATTCATTCCATGCATTTGATTGAAGTAGATAGCGCACTACTTTTCTTTTATCGCAACATTAATAATTGGTGCGTTAATTTCTTGGAGCAGTGTATATTACTTGGCCAAACTCTTTCTTGTAAGAGCCTTACCATTAAAATTACTTATATTATTGCTTTAGCTTGAAATAATCAGTGAATAATTTTTTAATCATATGATTTAACCGAAGACTGGGCTTTTTGCCCCACGTGGCTATTTTTACTATTATGTTGAAAATACTGATTTTAATCTTACCCAACAGCAGTAATGTATGACGTAAAGTGTACACTAATATTTTCTAATGTCAATTTTGTGCCTATTTTCCGAGTGGGTGTTCATAGA
This sequence comes from Limonius californicus, assembly GCA_014611495.1. Classification (NCBI taxonomy): domain Eukaryota; kingdom Metazoa; phylum Arthropoda; class Insecta; order Coleoptera; family Elateridae; genus Limonius; species Limonius californicus. The sequence goes on along the minus strand of JABXWE010004556.1, from coordinate 8,782 downwards.
TCATTCTTAATATAAGAATTTATTACTTATTATAAATAAGTAAAACGTTTGCGTAAGTCAGATGACAAACATCATGCAACGTAATGTACTATACTATTTATGACTTTGACTGTCCTTGAATGACTTTCCAAAACAAACTTCCTTCTATTGTTCGCTATTTGGTATCACGAGAATATAAGTACACGTAAGTAAAATTAATCTTCATCTCTATCTGTTATTACAGAAAATCAAGCATATACACAGATGGCTATCAATGTAATACGAACAATAACACAGATATCTGCTATCATTGATAGTTTTAACATATCTTCGATAAAAATCCGAACAAGCATCATTGGGAAAGCTTTAACCTTGTGCTTATGATAACAATAGATACAAATATTTTTAAATGATTTACTTACATCAGATTACTGTATGCGCACGTACGCAATACTCGCTCTTTCGAATATTGAATGCAATCACAAAACAAAGGGCCACCTGATAGCGCAGTTTGCATCCAAATCAAATTTAGGACAAATTAAATCGACTGCCCCGCAGCTTTTGCGCCCCCCACGGCCACAGCTGTGCCTCTCTCGCAAGCTCTCGAGCTTTTGTTCACGGCTTAAGCGCCGCGTATTTTAATTTTAACACTCCATATTCATGACCCTGTATAATATAGATGGATTTATAGGGCTCTTCACTCTTATAAGTTGTTTCGTTTTACGTGCCAATTTTTTAAATTGGACCTGACATCAATGCCAATTGGAAATATATATAAATATATAATATTTATTTAACTTAGAATTTTTATGAGAAACATGAAAATATACACCTTTGACATGGTTAAAATGTTCGAATATTTTGCTAATCATTTTGGGAAATTATTTGTTTGGGGAATTTGATAACTGATACAAGATTTTTTCCATGAGATTTTGATAACGAATCATAAAAAAGCACTTAAATGCTGGTTATATCTAGTATAAACTAATAAAGAACAATAAATACTACTCAACAATGAAAATAAGATAAGATGATAATGCTAAAATTTATAGGAATGTAATGAAAATAAATTGGAGGGATACTTCAAATCCCTGCCATTGTATTTTTAAATATCTTCTTAGTACTTCTAACTGAAAGGATTACGTAAAGAAACTGTTTTCTTTTTAAAGATTAGAATTACTTAAAAGGACGTAAAGGAAATATTGCCATCGCTGCTTTCGAAGTACCACGTGATACTAAAATAGTTTTTGGCATTAAGAATACGCAGTAAACATAAAATTGATTACGAAAAATAGGATATCGTGCTTCTTAAGTAAATTGTTACGTATACTGATCTATTTGGACGCAATCGATTCAATGTGGCTGTTGAATGAAAGTAGCTACGTATAGACGCACGAATTTTTCAAATAAAAACGTTTGGATGCGAGTACGTTTAAATGCTTGGACGTTTGGACGCAGACACTTTTATCCGCGGGGATTTTTAGAAGCACAGATTTTTGAATAGACGATTACATGCAGAGACGTTTGGACGCAAGAATGTTTAATCAGGATTGTTTGGGTGCAAAAACTTTTGAAAACGCGAACATAGAAACTCAGATACTTTTAAACGGCCATTTTAATGAGAGTAGGCAAGTTTAGATGCATAACTTTTAAAACAAGAATGATTAGACGTAAGAACATTTAAATGCAGGCATGTTTGAAAGCAAATACTTTTACCCACAGATATTTCTAAAAGCACAGTTTTTCGAACAGACGTTTACACGTATAGACAATTGGATGCAAGAATCTTTAAAGCAGCATCGTTCGGGTGCAGAGACTTTTGAAAACGCGGACATAGAAACGTTTAAAACAAGAAAGATTAGACGCAAGAACGTTTAAATGCACAGAGGTTTGGATGAAGACATTGTTATCCGCGAAGATTTCTAAAAACACAGACTTTTTGATGGATGTTTACACGCAGAGACATTTGGAGGCAAGGATAATTTAAAGCAGGATCGTTTGGATTCAAAGACATTTGAACACAGGGATATAGGAACTCGGATACTTTTAAACCGCCGTTTTAATTAAAGCAGGGGATTCAGATGTAGGAACCTTTAAATAAGAAGGATTTAGACCCAGAAATATGGACGTTTACATGCAGAGACGTTTGGATGCAAGGATGATTTAAAGTAGGATCGTTTGTAGTCGAAAGTAGGGAAGTTTGGATGCAGGAACTTTTAAAACAAGGAGGATTAGACACAAGAACGTTTAGATCCATAGAGGTTTGGATATGGATACTGTTATTCGCAGCGATTTCTAAAAGTACCGACTATTTGGATGGACGTTTACATGCAGAAACGTTTGAACGCACGAATATTTAAAGCTGGGTCGTATGAGTGCAGAGATGTTTGAACAAAGGTTCTTAGGGACTCAGATACTTTTAAGGCTACGTTAGAAGGAACGTATTTTTAGAATCAGGAACTTTTGAACCCAAGGATATTTCAGCCCAGGAACTTTTAAACGCAGAATCGTTTAAAGGCAGAAACTTTAAGTGAAGGTTCGTTTGGACGCAGGTAATTTTAGAAGCAGGGATTTTAGACGCACGGACGTTTGATCACAGATACTATAAAATGAAGGCATGTTTGGGCTCAGATACTTTTAAACCCAGAAACGTTTGAACTTGGAATTTTTGAACACCAAGACCTTCGTGTTCAGAAAATTCTAAATAAAGTAATGTTTATAGGCAGATACTTTTAAAAGTAGGAACGCCCAGGCGCAGCCCCAAGAACATTTAAATGAAGGGACGTTTGGGCTCTGATGCGTTTAAAAGCAGTGATATTTGGATTCAAGACTGTAGAACGCAAGGATGTTTGTGCCCAGAAATTCTTAAATAAAGGGACATTTGGATAAGGATACTTTTAAAAGAAGGGACACGTTTAGAGGCAGGGGCGTTTGTACCCAGGTATTTATAAATAAATTGACGTTTAGACGAAAATCCTTTCAAAAGCAGGGATCATTAGACATTAGGACTTTTACATCGATAGATGTTTGGACACATACACATTTAAACACAAGAACGTTGGAACGCAGACAGTTTTAAAAGCATGGACGTTTAGGCGAAGATACTTTTAAACGGAAGGACGTTTGAATCTCATGACTTCCGAATGCAAAGTCGTTTGTATCAAGGAACTTTCAAAAAAAGAGACTTTTGGACGCAAGGATGATTTAAAGTCGGATCGTTTGGGTGCAGAGACTTTTGAAGACAGGTACATAGGGACTCAGATACTTTTTAACGGCCGTTTTAATTAAAGTAGGGAAGTTTAGATGCAGCAACTTTTAACACACGAAGAATTACACGCAGGTACGTTTAAATGAGAGATTTGGATACAGATACTGTTATTCGCACTTTATAAAAATTTACTTAACCATATAAAATACTAACATACTGACACTTTGCAGTACCAAACAATCAACCTTTTTGTTTAGAAAACATGGTTTAATTTGGATATAAAAGTTTATATCTGTAAGTAAACTTTTTAAATTATATTCTTAATACCAATTAACAATTATAGCAATTTAAAGTTGTACATTTTAAAACTATCTACTTGTCTGTGATGCTTTGTAAATTGGATTGACATCGAATCATACGTTGAGAATTTTTGAAATATTGATAGTGTGTTTCAAAGCTTAACGAGCTTTATGTAATACAATATTCAAACAGTTTAACATCTGCTGTTCTCTATCGACTTATTCTATTTTATACTACAAAACGAACACGTAATTTGTTTAAGGTACACAAAAAGTGTCTGTCTATCAGTGCCCTAAACTCTTCTTTAGTCGGGAGTTAATCTCTGCAAATGTAAATACCGACTTTATTTCAGACTAACAAACACTATTAAACTTTATTAAAGTTGTAATAAGAAGCTTAAGTTTAAATAAACAAGCATCGCAAACAGTCACGTGCGGTGGTCGGCTGTGACATCTCCTCGACGTTTCAAACGCCCCCAGCGATCATGAGAGCCCTTCAATGCTATAATGTCACTGTCACTGTGTTTTAAGCTGAACTGCAAATAAAGCACAATCGTTGTCGAGATACGAGTGGCGAAACAGGGCCGAATTTAGAAACAACTGGTTATTGTTAAAAGAGTTGTTCTATTACATTGTAGCTCCTCCAACATTTTCTTTTGTACATTACGACAGTTTCTCTAAAATAATTATTGTCGTAGCTAGATACAACCATATCCTGCTACATAACATAATATATAATATATACAATATACGTGGCATGTACTGCGTGTAATGCCTGTTGCTCCGCTTGTTAAGATTAACTACCGAATGTAACGAAGTTGCATGTTGATTTAATGATTCTCAAAGAATGGACAATTCGAGACGCCCTTGGATATTAATGCAATATCGTGGGAAAAATTATATATGATCTTGAATAATCTAAGGTATGTGCTAAATGGGTTCTAGAGTTGATTAAATAACTAAAAAAGAATAGTGATTTGTACATATCCTTTAAATACTTTTAAAGAACCAGGAGCAACTTTAAGAAGAATTTAAAGTATCTACCAGTTCATTCTAAACAAAAGATATATATAGCGATTGTATTCTGGAATCGCCAGGGTGTTATTACTATTATGGAGACCAAGGACCGCAGTGAGATAAACTGACACCTTAAGTTGAACAATGGTTTCTCCAATTTTAAGACAACAAGGGATTACGACAATGATGCTGCATGTCACTAGCATTATTTAAAATACCTATACACATTGCTGTGATATTTTAATAAATAAATAAATTAAAATAATTAATTAATAGCCCCACGTTGGGCGCCAAATTTATTTGTTGTGATATTTTATTAAATATCTAATTTTAATTAATGAATGAACAATCCCACGTATGGCACCAAATTTATTGTGATAAGCCTCGGCCTCAACTTCTTTGTTTAATAAATAAAATTCATAACAAAGAACATGGCTTCCCCGGTGTTAGGTAACTATTGATTGAGTCTATCCAACACATCACTTAGATTGTTAAAAATACAACAAATTCAACAGCACTTTGCGCTACAGTACAGTCGTAATAATCCGAACATGCGTTAATCCGAACAGGGGTCGACTCGAATTCCCTTGTCTCGATAGTCCCAACAAATCGTGCTAATCCGAATAGCACATTTGATTTCCATTTTGTACATTCCATATTTTTCTATAAAGTAAGTGTCGTCGGAGATTCACACATGTTACAATTTTTAAACGGCACAAAGGCGACCCACCGACGCGTAATTACATATGAACGTACAATGCAATACATGCACTTCAAGAAGAGATACATGACGATCATGATGTGGTTGAATCTACAATAGCTCTTCAGTGTTCTGAAATTTGTATAACTTGAAAAATCCGCTAATCTGAACACCAGTAGTACCATTTAAATCGGATGATCGCGACTGCACTATATTTATTTTAAATATTAAATAATAAATTTTATTATTATCATAATTTAAATAAAAAAAATTTGAAGAGTATTGCCTCTTGTTTGAAGACTGCCGCTTGTAGGTCTGTTGCCTCGAAAGTCACGGAAAACCGGCTCAGAACTGCTGAAGATCCTTGATTTTGGGTTGAAAACTTCAACGAAATATTGTTGTATATATTGTTGTTATTTTAATTAATTCCACGATATTATTCTCTCTACTTGTAATGAATTACACACTGAAATTTCAAAATAATTGAAACATGTTGCAATTTCAAAAAGCTTCTGTACGCCTTAAAAGAAGAACATGAACTGTAGTATAAATTTTAATAAAAATGCATCACGATTTGGCTGATTAAATTTTTAAAGCAATTGAATATCGTAAATTTACAAATTGAAAAATCTGTGTTTTATTATTATTATTTATACAGAACTACAACTCAAGCAATTTAAAACTTGCTCTGTACAACAAACATGGATATTCACTCATTATAATTGCGCACAAGATGAAATATGGTTTAAATATGAACAATGTACAGGATCGGAAGGCATCGATTTTACAAGGTTGCGTCGATAATATGTATATCCTCACATATTGTACATACATGGGGTACTAACACTTAGTATATGCTTTTTGGCATAATAATCAGTAACTTATATAAAATCTAAGGTACTTTTTCGTAAGAAACTTGCATACTATGAGGCTAGAAGCCATTTTGAAATATTTTTTTAATGGCAGTGGGAGCGAGTGACACCTCATTTGAAAGGTTTCTTTGAGTAGAGTGTAATTCTATATTTTAGGAACATTTTATAGATTCAAAAACAAATGACAGAATTTCCAAATTATCTGCTTCTGATATTGTGTTTGCTCACGTTTGAATATTGAATGTTAAAACCGGTGATACTAACAATAATTATGGCGAATGTTACAACTTTGCAGGAAAAACCTAAAACCGTTTTTATTTTTGCTGAAGCCAATCGAAACTTTCACGAAGGCGAAAGAATATTTAATGAACTTTTCCCGACCGTCCTATTGCGAGGACGTATTTAAGCGAACTTGTGCAAAAATTTATTAATACTGGAAGTGTACAAAACAGGAAAAACCCTAGACGACCCGCAATTTCAGAAGACAAACAAATTCAGATTGTCGGTGAAATGGTAGTACATTCGCAGCAATCAACTTCACATGTAGCTGCGATATGTGATGTACCGGTGACCACTGTCAAAAATTTTTACAACGGCATAAGTTCCATCCATATAAATTGCAGATTTTACACCAGTTGATTGAAGATGAACCGGATAGACGCATTGAATTTTGTGAGGTCATGACCCAAACCATTACAAGAAACACATCTTATCTTGGCAATATCTGTTTTTTAAAATATAAGATATTGATGCGATGAAAATGCCCATATTTTCCGGGAATGTCACATCCCAATTTCAGCAAAAATTGAATGTGTGGATAAGAATACTTGGCGACCATATCGTAGGTCCCTTATTTATCAACGGAAACCCTACTGGGGAATTGTATTTGAACATGCTGGAAAACCTCATCCATCCGTTAATGGACATGGATATCATATTCCAGCAAGATGGCGCTCCTCCACATTTTAGCAGACAAGTTCGCAATTATCCGATGCAACGTATCCTCGACGATGGATTGGTCACCGTGGTCCAACAGAATGGCCTCCGCGATCTCCTGACCTGACTCAGTTGGCCTTCTTTTTGTGGGGGTATCTTAAATCGAAAGTTTTTCAATCAAAACCCGATCACTTTTGGATTTACGACGTAAAATAACGGCTTGTGCAAATATCGGAGTTGAAACTACGGGAAGTACGGGAAGATATATTAAATAGGGTTTTCTATTGCCAAGAAGTTCAAGGAGCACACTTTGAACGTTTATTAAAATAGTATTACTTTTCAGTTTTTGTTGTATAAAATAAGTTTTGTTGTTTTAGAATCTTCTTCTTCATTCTTCAACGGTGGCCATTTCGAAGCATACTTTTTTTGCTTTAATTCTTAGTATTTTCTATAAACTTGTATTTTCAATTATCTGTCATTTCTGTTTGGTTGAATATTTTTTAATGACAATCAAGTATCAGACGCATAAGTAAAATACCTTTCAAATGAGGTGTCATACCCTATGCCGTTTAAAAAAAATTCAAGATGGCGCTTAGCCGCCATTTTGAAAGCTACAAAATTTAAATAAGGGTTAAAAAGTAATATTTAGTCTCCCATTAAAGCACTCACATTTTATGAAGAAATATCACGTCGTTCAAAAGTTAGTGGGGGGGGGGGGGAGAACAGTTAGACCCGCGCACAGTATATTATACATATGGTTAATAATATTCTGCAACAAAGAAATATTGAATATATTAGTATTTATGTTTAGGATTGTTGTGGTATGAGTATTATAGATTAACATAGAAAAGGAGCTATGGAAGCACAAACCATGCGAAGACGGACCAATGTACCCCATAGTTGCAATAATCATGTATATATATATATATATATTTATGTATTGATGATATATATAATAAAATTACCAAAATTTGTTTCCACTTCAAAGAAAAAAAAGGCAAAAATTCTGGTGTAATTTAGTGAAACCCTAAACCAAAATGCCCTGCCACCCACCGTACCTATTCTCAATCTCTCTAAATCTCCAAATATAAACTTTTAAAACAGCTCTTAAAATGACATTGTAATTCAAAATTAGAGCTTACACGTTAAGCGTGCTTCCTTCTTTAAGCATTCACAACAAGATCTGCTGAAATACAAAAATTTTACCAAAGTTGGTTTCGTATACTTAATCCAAATTTAAACAATGTACCATAAAAATCACTAAAAACAGACCCTCGGTTATAAATACAACCCCCCTAAAACCACATTAGTATAACAACTGATATTTGCTAACAATACAATAATTAACAAAACTTCAAATTATGAACGGCTCTTCATTACACCAATTTACATAATTATAAACCAGTAATAATAAATTTTCTATGTTACAGGGCTTCCTCACTTGCTCCAAAATAACCAAAATAACGCCTCACGTCGCACTACGATGTTTAAACATCATTCTCTAAGGAATGTTCACTTACAAGATCATTTTTAATCCAATAATAGCACTACGCAGCACCTTCCGAAGATCGCATAAGACCTCTTTCTCTTATTAGGTATACATTTGTCATTTTTAATCAATCATAACTTTTAAATAACCTTCCTTACATGATAAAGAAACTAATTATAAACAATTTCAGGTACAACAAGCTTCCTATTATCAAAATAGTATCCTTTTATACATACGTAAGGTATTACGAAGCCAAAAATCACATCATATCAGGGTTATCTT
>JABXWE010004555.1:0-19265 GCA_014611495.1 Limonius californicus | reverse complement strand
CGCCGAGCCACTTACCAACTACTTTCACCAACATGCTTGGCGAACATTTTCGAGCTTGTATGCCACCTTTTAAGCCGATTACTATATTGTTACTTCCCAAATACAGTTTTAGTGGACTTTTTTTGTTATCATGGTGAAATGCCGATTAATGTTTTGTCTGCAGAACGGCCCTGGAAATTTTATGCTTCCCGGAAGTTCACGTGCAAGATTTGTTCTAGAATTCTTGCACCATATTTGGCAATATTATGAAATATTTCTGCTGCTGCATATTGAGATTCGCGTTTCGTCCTTTCTTCAGTCGGATTTAAAATCTCCTTCGACCCGGTTGCTGCGATGCAGCACCGTAATCAAGTGTTGCAGGGGCGGTTTGGGTTTTCGATGGGTATCCACCGCGTGAATTTTCGTATCGTTGTTTTCACCATGGGGTGAACAGAACCATTGACAAGTGTCGGATTTAAAGAAACACGCTGGAATTTTAACCCTCGGAAGGCTGCGAATTTGCCGATCGCCTTTGGTGGATTATTATCAAACCGCTTGCTGTTACCCTCTGGATGTGCCGCTGCTGCAACAAACTAGGAATTTTGTGCAGCGAATGTTTCATTTCGAAATTTCCCATTTTCCCGAAAAACACCTCGGCGATTTCTGGTGCAATCATGATTCCAGCCCTCAGTAGCGTGCCTGCGATTTTTGCCTGCTTCTAAAGAACACCCCAAATTGTGTTTGTCTCTCTCTCTCTCTCTCTCTCTTTCTCTGTCTACTCCCTACCAAAGAAAACAAAGGTAAAATAAATTGTTACTGTGTTGCGAAAACCTTTTCCGAGTTTCATTTTCAAATTTCAAGTGTTGAACTTTTTTTTTAATGCGACGTAAAGCGACCTTCAGTCGCCAGTTGTCCTTTCTTCCTTTTGTTAACTGTAAAGTGAAATTATAAATTGTAATTTTTGTAAACTCAGACGTCAATGACTGCGTAGATCTGTTCTATAATAAAGTAAATATCGCGAGCCACTGACAGCGAGCCTCGGTTCGAACGTTCCAACAAAATCTTGTATTAAACTATAAATATGATCATTTTCAATGTAGTCTTTATTTTTGTATTGTGTCACCTATTTCAAATAGTAGAATGATATTGTCTTAAAATTTACCATATGTTTTTACTTTATTGTGTGCATCAACTTTGTCAGCTTTATACACAGGAGGAGGCACAATAAAGGTGAGTCCGTTTCCCGTAAGCTGCTGGCTTCTCGGCCTTCCACGAGAACCTGCAATTGGCTGTGATTTGGAACGTGGCGCCCGCTAATTTGACCTACTCTGTACACATCTTGGTACGATTTCCCTCCCGTAAATCGTTTCCGTAAACCACCCCTACTCCTCTGAGCTAAGCCGAAGGCCTTTTCCATCTTCCCTGTTGCGGGTCGTCGAAGAAGCTCGATTGACCCGTACCAAAATTAAATAAAAATAGAAAGAACTACAGTAATTAATGACGCAATAGATGTTCAAACTGCCGTCCACCTTGCTGTCCATGTAAAGCAATCCGCCGCAGAATAGAATTTCTAACACAAGTTAACATGTGTACGAGTGTTTCGCTACATGATTCAACAGTTGTTTCACGTAAATCTTCCTAAGTATCTACGGGAGTTTTGCAGACTTCGTTTTTTATTTTATCCCACAAAAATAAATCTAACGGAGTCAAGTCCTGACTACGTGGAGGCCAAGGATGAATTGCACCTCTTGGAATTAATCTGTTGTGGAAAGTGTCATGGAGTTTCTTACAATTCCATGGAAGTGGGCAGGTGCTCCGTCATTTTAAAACCACATACGTTAGTAGGGTAAGGACGAGAGTTCTGGAGCCTCCCGAGGTCACCCCCACGAACCACTTTCAAGGTTAGTCTATTTTAATGTCATGGTCACTTGCGTCAAGGTCAGAACACTTTAGAATATTATGGTCTGTGTTCTATTTCTATTAATAAGTTTGACCTTAAGTCCCGAGGTCACCCCCCACGAACCACTTTCAAGGTTAGTCTATTTTAATGTCATGGTCACTTTCGTCAAGGTCAGAACACTTTAAAATATTATGGTCTGTGTTCTATTTCTATTAATAAGTTTGACTTTAAGTCCCTAGGTCACCCCCCACCAACCACTTTCAAGGTTAGTCTATTTTAATGTCATGGTCACTTGCGTCAAGGTCAGAACACCTTAAAATATTATGGTCGGTGTTCTATTTCTATTAATAAGTTTGACTTTAAGTCCCGAGGTCACCTCCCACCAACCACTTTCAAGGTTAGTCTATTTTAATGTCATGGTCACTTGCATCAAGGTCAGAACACCTTAAAATATTATGGTCTGTGTTCTATTTCTATTAATAAGTTTGACTTTAAGTCCCTAGGTCACCCCCCACCAACCACTTTCAAGGTTAGTCTATTTTAATGTCATGGTCACTTGCATCAAGGTCAGAACACCTTAAAATATTATGGTCTGTGTTCTATTTCTATTAATAAGTTTGACTTTAAGTCCCGAGGTCACCTCCCACCAACCACTTTCAAGGTTAGTCTATTTTAATGTCATGGTCACTTGCGTCAAGGTCAGACCACTTTAAAATAGACTAACCTTGAAAGTGGTTGGTGGGGGTGACCTCGCAACCGAGTTTCGAAAATCCAGCAACACTGTACGCAAACTGCTTTTAACGGTACAACTGCAAGGTTTGTAAGCTTGGCTAACCGATGCACCTGAGGCAGTCATACTCTCCCTTCGTAAAGGGCACTGGTGTGTTGTGAGTTTTCAAAACATACGCTCTACTGCATTAATGTTATTTTTTATATTATGATAGTGATATTATAAGCCAATCAACAACGTCGAGCATAAATTAACTGTCTACAACACAACTGGGGGTTTTGCAGACTCGTTAAATTTACCATCCTTCATGAAGGACCCCAACATTATAGATCAAAGCTCGTATCACCACATACTAGATTAATAACAAAAATACTGACAAAATGGTTTGTATAATTATTATTAATACTCACCGCTCTTTGCAATACATGCCGATAAGTTGACTGCACCTCTTTCCGGAACAGACAAAGAGACTGTTAGTAACGATAATAAGAGTGATTACCCTTGATCAAACCTTCCTGTATTATTACGTCTAAAGCTTGCTGGTATATATTCGTAGAATCGATTATCCTAGGTGCTCGCACGAGTTTGGGAAGATAGAATCTACTGGAATTAGAGGGTAACAAACTGCAGTACTTTTTAAACTTTAAGAATTAGCAAAATACTACTTCACTCAAGTAACAAAATTATGAAAGTTTGTAAAATGTAAATGTTCGTCACGTAAAAAGTAGCTCTTAAATGATTTAAAAATATATGCTAACTATCCAAACTAATTCGAAAACCACCTCCAGCCCCAGGTCATTCCTTGAAATGAAAATGTTATAAATTCCAACACGCATCCTCAGAAGCGAAATAATATTCTAAGTTTTAATAATAGTAAATTCATAAAAATTATTATATTTCGAAACCGGTTGGGAGTTTCCAGAAAAGTAAGGCTATTATAGAGACTTATTACCAAACTTCTTCTAGAACAGATATCGACACGTTCCGCACTTGGTAATTACATCATAGGGAAAAAATTAACGCAAACCTAAAAAATTCAAAACCACACTCTTACATCACCAACTGATATTTTTATTTAGATTTTTCATAGTTATATAAAAAAATACTTGATAACTCTTTCTAATTAACTATATTTTCAATAGTCCAGTGTGAAAATCGAAAAAATCAAGAGGAAACCACCCACTCGGTATAACGTCATAAATCAAGCAGAGAATTAAAATTTATTAACAATATTTTATCATAAAATAAATACACGATAGACTTTACCTAAATGGTAATTTGAACCACTACTAACAGTTTTAGCAAGTCCGCGTAAAAAATTGAAAAATCGAGATAAGTTATTGAAACTCGGTAGAAAGTTATGAATCAAGGAGAGGAGTAACATCTATTAATAAGTTTTTGGTATACAGTTATTATTAAACGGTGTTTACCTACAAACATTAACAGTAAAAGATTAAAATTTAAAAGTCCAACCTCTAAATCCGCAAAATAGGAAATATATATCAGAAACCGCTGCAATTTTAGCGAAAATCAATTTTTTAACAAGTACCTCACACCCCTATAGTCGATTTAGGTGCCGCCCTATAGATTGCCCCCCATTTAGGACCATATTGAGCAAAAAAATTTTAATTCGAAAAATTATAGTGATACATTCCGTAAAGCAGGTTACACAAGAACAGACGAGGTTGAAAAGGATATTTTTAAAGTTCGTTAGGGTACCTATATGAATACCGTTTGCGAATTATTATAAAAAACCACGGATCACAGAAAAACATTCAACACGTAACGCAGTAAAGCCGAATTAGTTAACTCCGAAGTGCATATAATAATTATGTAGGACACATCTCGAAGCGAATCGAAAATTTTCTAAGTCCAGTTTACAGATCCATAAAAACGTAAATATATCGAAAACCGCTGGAATTTTAGCAAAAATAATTTTTTTTCAAGAGGGATCCCCACACCCCTATAGTCGATTTAGGTGCCGCTCTATAGATTGCCCCACATTTAGGACCATATTGAGCAAAAAAATTTTAATTCGAAAAATTATAGTGATACACAAGAACAGACGAGGTTGAAAAGGATATTTTTAAAGTTCGTTAGTGTACCTATATGAATACCGTTTGCGAATTATTATAAAAAACCACGGATCACAGAAAAAAATTCAACACGTAACGCAGTAAAGCCGAATTAGTTAACTCCGAAGTGCATATAATAATTATGTAGGACACATCTCGAAGCGAATCGAAAATTTTCTAAGTCCAGTTTACAGATCCATAAAAACGTAAATATATCGAAAACCGCTGGAATTTTAGCAAAAATAATTTTTTTTCAAGAGGGATCCCCACACCCCTATAGTCGATTTAGGTGCCGCTCTATAGATTGCCCCACATTTAGGACCATATTGAGCAAAAAAATTTTAATTCGAAAAATTATAGTGATACACAAGAACAGACGAGGTTGAAAAGGATATTTTTAAAGTTCGTTAGTGTACCTATATGAATACCGTTTGCGAATTATTATAAAAAACCACGGATCACAGAAAAAAATTCAACACGTAACGCAGTAAAGCCGAATTAGTTAACTCCGAAGTGCATATAATAATTATGTAGGACACATCTCGAAGCGAATCGAAAATTTTCTAAGTCCAGTTTACAGATCCATAAAAACGTAAATATATCGAAAACCGCTGGAATTTTAGCAAAAATAATTTTTTTTCAAGAGGGATCCCCACACCCCTATAGTCGATTTAGGTGCCGCTCTATAGATTGCCCCACATTTAGGACCATATTGAGCAAAAAAATTTTAATTCGAAAAATTATAGTGATACACAAGAACAGACGAGGTTGAAAAGGATATTTTTAAAGTTCGTTAGTGTACCTATATGAATACCGTTTGCGAATTATTATAAAAAACCACGGATCACAGAAAAAAATTCAACACGTAACGCAGTAAAGCCGAATTAGTTAACTCCGAAGTGCATATAATAATTATGTAGGACACATCTCGAAGCGAATCGAAAATTTTCTAAGTCCAGTTTACAGATCCATAAAAACGTAAATATATCGAAAACCGCTGGAATTTTAGCGAAAATAATTTTTTTTCAAGAGGGATCCCCACACCCCTATAGTCGATTTAGGTGCCGCTCTATAGATTGCCCCACATTTAGGACCATATTGAGCAAAAAAATTTTAATTCGAAAAATTATAGTGATACACAAGAAGAGACGAGGTTGAAAAGGATATTTTTAAAGTTCTTTAGTGTACCTATATGAATACCGTTTGCGAATTATTATAAAAAACCACGAATCACAGAAAAAAATTCACCCCACCACGCCACCAACACGTAACGCAGTAAAGCCGAAAATTAAAAAGATCAAGTTATACTTTACCACGCGCACGTTAAGATTTTCACTGATACACACACCACAGTTGAAAGGCCGATCTCAACTTGTTTTATCGTACTTATATCAAGGCAACCATTTTAGAAATTTCCAGAATTTACCCCACAGAACACACACAAGAAGAAGCGACACCACGTGGAAATAATTCTGACTACTTATAAGCCTGAAGCGCCTCTATGAACTGTGGAATGAACTATTTGTACGTAGCGGCAAATTTGAATTCAACTGTAGTTTGGTATTTGTTTATATTCTTTTTTAATAGGCAAAGAAAGAAAAATTGAGTAAAAAAATCTATTTACAAAAGAAATATACAACTTAACCTACAGAAAAACACAATAAATTGACTTACATCTAAACTAAAACTTCTTAAAAATACTACCGTACCTATTTAAATAATTATCAATAGCAGAAACAGAGTTACTTCCATTGATGATGGTAAATGTTCTGGGTTTATGAGTCTTCGTGTCCGGAATTTGAACTACAAGTACGCTACCCCTGTCTTCTACATCATTGACTGACATGGCCACCAGTTCACCAATTCTACATCCTCCAAAAATTCCCACGATAAAAATTACTTTTTGCAATAAATATTCATCATCAGAAGCATTATCTAAGAACCTCTCCATTTCTTCGAGTGTGAACACTTTGGATTTCTTTGGCCTGTGCCCTACAGACTGTTGTTTTAGGAAAGCTGACACTTGATGAAATCTGTAACAATGAATAGTTTAAACTTAATAAATTATAATCATTGCGATATCACAAACCTGCTTATATCAATATTTTCCTTCACAGATAACATTTTCTTCAGTTGGGAATAATACGACCACAGTGATGAAGATTTAGCATTTTTAGACCGTTCCGAAATATAAGCCAAAATAATTTTTTCGTTTACTCCTTTTGCATGTTTTCTCTTCCTCCACTCACAGAAATTCGTATACTCTTTTTCATATGAATGCTTGGATTTTGCTGGCACCACTTTATTCATGGCTTCCAAAGCTTCGTCCAAGACTGCTGAGGGTACCTACAATAACTTCGTTTTCGTCTTGAACTTCTAAAATTCCAGACATTTTTGTCTCGCAAACACACAAAATCCGAAAGCGTCACAACTTTAGAACAATGTAAACAACTGGTTGTTAAGGTGTGAAAATTAGTTTCGCAGTCTACACGATTTCTCGATTGAATTTTTTTTAATTCCAATTTGAATTTTATTCATAAAATCCGTCAAAATGGAATAAAAACATATAAACACCATGTGAATCAAACAAATTTATTCACTCAAAGAAATGATCTCACTCGCACTGCGTGCTCGTGATCTCAACATATTTTCGTGAGTAAACGTATGTTTGATTCACTTGGTGTTTAATATTTAATAATAAACGTTGTAAAAATGCAGACTGCAGACGACAGAACACACTACAACTTTAAATTTAAACTTCGGGAACATTCGCGAGGCAACGCCGGAAATTATCGGAAATTTACTGACAACAGCGCCCTCTAGGAACAATGCACATGTATTAAGTAACTGGTTCAAATAGCTCCATTTAACTGTCATAGGCCTGATTTACCCCCACCACGTGACCACGACGTCAGGACCACTGTTCACATTGAACTCTATTGGGAATTTACACTACCGATGGTGGCGCCACTCTCGACTGCAATATGGCCGCTGACAGAGGGTAACAATTGCAGTTTGCATGAGGGAGTGCTGACTAATTGTTATTTTTGAGATGTGTTATTAGGCCTTTGTGACAATAAAAACAGTTTTTTTCAAAACTACATTGGAAGTATACTTTTTTCAACTAGGTAAGCACTCAATTTTCTAAATAACTAATAACAATACCAAAATTGTAACCTTACATGTGTGTTTTATTTTAGGTAGGACCTTCTTCCGTATTTTTTATTAAAATGAGTCTGCTAAAGAGGGGTAGTCACATTAACTGTTGTGTGTATGGTTGCCACACAACAAAGGGAAGAGATAAACATTTGAGTTTTCATACCTTCCCAAAGGAGAATACTAGTTATGTTTGTGTAACTAATAAGATCGGCATCCAGGAGAAGGTTGATAGAAGGAAGGCTCAGACCTGGAAAGGAGCCTACGCGATGTGCGCCGGTAAAAGCTTGAGTCAGGCGCAGTAAAAAGAGAAGGGGCAAGCGAGAGGGCTTTGTATTTCTTTCTAATACATCGTTGTTTACCGAAATGTGTGGCAACTCGCAAATGAAATTACTTTTACTGGCGGAATCTGAGTCTACACGTGTGTTTTCTGTGCTGTACAGTGGTTATAAGACATAACTACAAATTATAAATGTTAAAATGGTGGTTAATTGCGTTGCATACGGATGTACAAACGTTTATTCAAAGAACCCGAATATTCAGTTTCACACGTAAGTTGTAAAGCAGTGTTGGTTTTTGTTTAATTGTTTACACACTTTCGCGTTTAGTTGTTGGGTTTATGTATAGTTGAGATACCCAATGAGTCAATGCACGTCATAGATCACATGATCAACGAGCAGCAGCGCCGGTATCATAAAATAAAAAAAATCCAGAATGTAATTAGTCATTGCAGGGTATTTTTTACTTTTTTCATATATTTACGTTTTAAATTTAGTAGACAACAGTAGGTTACCACAAAGTCCATGGTTTTTTTTTGAATAATTAATAAATTAAATTATACAAATGTATTATATTTTACAGCAGAGCTATTATTATGTGTCGTTACGTTGGTATTAAATCCAACATGTTTATACTTTGCTGTCAGAAAGTTGTCGGAAATTATTGCAGCTGTCATTGAAGGTTGGTTGTTCGTAGTTTTCTCCTTGTAAATAATTTCTTTATTTACTGCTGTAAAAAGAGTTCTAATTAGAACTAACCTACATTGTATTTTTGTATACCTTTGCAAAATGCCGAAACATTTAAGCAGGCAGTCGAAACAACTTGTAGCAAGTTTGATAACCTATTTCGCTCGCGAACGAAATAATAATGGTCTACTTCTACCTTTAAATACTGTCAGAGAGGTAATAATTATTTATAATATTTTCTTTGATGGCATATATTATTGTTTCCGGCGTCCTCCTTACCGTTATATATTTAATCCGATCGAAAATATATGGGGGATGGCTGAAAGATTCTGTAACGATCATGTTTGAAGAGACGTAGGTGGTGGCATGGAAAAAGCAGTGAATATGTGGAAAGAAGCGCTAAGTACCGTAACCCCCCAAAAGTGGAAAAATTGTATTAATCATGCTTAAACCGAATTAAAATCATGGTGAGAAAGAGAAAAGATACAGAAACAGAATGCATTCTACATTATTTGTAACTAATTACTTATAACATAACAAGTGTCTTTGCACCGTTACAACCAATAAATATTAACTTCTACAACTAGAGTATGTTTTTATTTTAATAATTATTAGGTGCTGTGGTTTCTACTTGCTTTATATTAAATTAAAATGTGAGGTTACGTCGTTTGTTTGTTGTTCCACTTTAAACTGTTTCAATATAAATATACACATACAAGGTTGTGACGTCATAAAATTTATATATGACGTGCATTGATTGATTGAGTATCTCGACTATATATAGGTAGGTATTACTCTATACTATACAGTTCGTCCAACCGATCTTTTATGTCACGTGATTATTCGAGTATTCAATAAATGACATACGCTTAAAATGTTATCTAGGTGATTTAGGTGTTGGTGAAATAGAACACATTTAAGGTTGTTGATGTAAAACACAACATGCGTTTTAAAATTCTCTGTGTGATAGACAAAGATAAAAACTGTACACGCATGTCCGAACTTGTGTTCGTTTTTCTACTACGTTACTCAAATCTCACAAACCGGTAACTGTCAAATGTTCTGAATTCGTTTACTCGCGCGTTCTTTTGGTTCTTTGCTTATTCTTAAAAAACTGTTCTTTTAAGAACAAATTTTCGGCAGTTTCGTTCTTTGATTGTAAGTAGATATTTTAAATTAATGCTGTTAATGTAATAATTATTATTGAACAACAAATTATAACCATAACCTATAATTTTTAGATAATGCCAGGTAAAAGGTTAAATTCGCAAGCTCAAGAGCTTGTCCTAAAGCTAATTGACGTTATACACGTGTATATAAACGTTTAAAATATGTGAAACCTCCAAAGGAAGCTAAAATTAGGTACTACAATTATTGGACTAACACAGAAACGTGGCCGACTTAAAAAATATTAAAAGCACTTATTTTCGATTATTATGGTTGTATTATGTTTCCGCTTAAAATAAATAGTCACTTAAAAATTTACAGTGTTTATTTATTAGTAACAATAGTAAAAAATAATATACTGTGCATATTTTACTGTGTATTTTTCCTTTTTAGCCTAGCATTTCGATATATTTTACTACCAGTAAAATCCCACCCTTATAATAGTACCTCTCGGCTGCCTACCTCACCAATAACAAATTTAAGTGTGGTAAATAATTAAAATATCACAGCTTTATAGTAATTTCATAGCAGAACGCAATTTAAATAGCCCGCTCTTTTATCGGTCAACGCCAATTTTTATTTTCATGGAACTAGAACCTCATTTGACTAGCTATTAGTATTTACATCTTAAACCAAACGCATTACTTGTCACGTGACATAAAAGATCGGTTGGACGAACTGTAGGTACAAATCAGAGCGTTCCCCGGAACATAGTTTTGAGCGTGTTAGCCGCGCCTGTAGTGCGGAAGGAAAATTTGATACCATCGTTAAAATGATGAAATTAAAATAATGCACTGAATTACATGCGAATTTCTTTCTGTGTTTATCTTGGTGGTTGGGTGGGCACGTGCTCTTGTGCCCTTTAGTACAAGCCGCCACTGCTGAATGTTATCCTATTAGCAAAACGATTGAATTTGGCAAAAATATCACGAGTATTTTTGAAATTAGAAGCATTGTCAAGTCAAAGTTACTGCTGACTATTTTTTTCAAAGAATACGAAGCCCCTTGTAAATGTAGATTACGAGAAGATTCCGTATTGTTGAGAAATTGTTAACTTATGAAATGTTTCTATTATTTTAAAGCAAAATTTACTTGTGATTGGTGGAAAATCAGCCAAAGGCATTTATTTAAATATTAAATATCTTTCTATTTACACATTTGTTCAATTCCTTATTTCAAGAAGGATAGAATAAAATTTGACTATCAAAAATACAGTTATCTAATGAGAAACCATGACATAACCGGTATACTTTGCTCGTGTGCTGCAGTTTCTCTACACATCTTCCGTCATTAAAAACACACGGAAATCCCATTACTGCAGTCTGCCTAGGACAGGTTATTTTCTCGTTTCTTAAATTGATTAGCCAAAGTATACGGCGACGTCAGCGCGGCCTGACCTTATGCACACTCCATTGTCAGTGTAAAAATAGAAGCTGTTTATTAATTTTGAATAAAAGTTTAAGAGCATATTTCCCCATGACTTACATGGATGTGCACACCTAGCACACCCTGAATATACGCCTGTGGTGTTTACTAAATTTCATGATCTGTATGTTGTTGCATTTTGTATGGCTAGAATTTCCTCCCTTGAAATGTAAATTTATAACACCGAATTTTACTATCCGTTATTTGTATAATGTGAACACTACTAATCACGTGTTCAGCGCAAACGGACACCAGTCTTAATAGTAGCGTAGAAATTGATACACACATGTACAAAATCTAACCTTGTATATTAGTCTCTCTTAACTTGAGAACAAACCTACACAAGGCATGACAAACAAGGAACATGTGTGAAATTACCATGTTACCACCTGTTCATATTAATTAAAGTGTTAATTAATTGTTAATTTTCAGTCGATCAAAAATTGTATTAACTTTGTTGACATGATTTTTATACTGTCTAGACAATATACTAGTAATGTACATACATTTTACTACATAAAAGTGGTCAACAATCCCATTTAAATTTAAAATGAAGCATGCAACAGTATCAATCTTTTTTCTATTTGTAGTCAAGTAGAAGAACCAACTGTCAACAGTGATAAAGTAGAAGATTCTAAAAAGTGCAAAACAACACATATTGAAGTACAATTTCTAGACAATAGTAGTAATTTCTTCTGTCGTATTTATTATGCTGAGAGATTTGCATGGTTGCGAGGTCTTGTTCTGCCGGATGGTGAAGAAGCATATATCCGTTCCTTATCAAGATGTGTGCAATGGAATGCTCAAGGAGGAAAATCTGGATCTACTTTTTGCAAAACCAAAGGTAAGTCCGTAATAGTTAGGATATTTAGCTACAGTGGCGGCTCGCGGGTAAAAAAATAGGTGAAGTGCTATTATAATAACCCTAATAATAACAAATAGAAAAAATATAATTCAATGTCAACTTACCTAGTTTTTGTAGACCAAGTCTATCCTTCTGTCCTTTAATGCAGCAAAATTATTTATTATGTCTTCGTAAAATGGTTGATTTTTTTTAAATTCTAATAGGAGTTCTTTTTGAATTGAAATATTTGCCAAAGAAGAAAGACCATCTTGAGATACTGCATTTCTTAAGTACGTTTTTATTCGTTTAAGGCAAGAAAAACTTCTTTCCACTGATGCACTTGTCGACGGAGTAGTTAATATGAGGCAAACCAATTTGTAGGCTTTGGTAAAAATTCCTTTGTTCTCATTGAGATTTTCTAGTAATTCTTGGGTCTGTAGATTTCGGTAATTTTTATCTTCATAAAGAAGATTTAATTCGTTTATAAGACGCTGACTTTTTGTAAATATTTTCCCATCAAATTGACCTAATCTTTCAAATGCTTTAGACAGAAAACACGAATCATATTGTTTGAATTTCGTACTATCAGCCAAAGCCATGAATTGTAACTTATCGCAGTCTTGAAACCTTACTGTCATTTCCATTACAATGTGATCCAGTACTTCATAAAACAAAATTCTATATTTTCTTCTAATGTCATTAGTAGTAAGGCTAGCGTATTTGCGCTTAGGGCGCTTAGAAATATCGATTTGTGTTATTTTTATTTTCTTAGTCTTTTCGAAGAGTGTATCAAAGAAATCGTCATTCCTTTTACTCTTTAATAGTTCAATAGTTTTTTTATTGTTGTAACACAACAATTAATATCCAATGATTTCTTTTGGAGAACAGTGAGAGAGAAAATATCATGAAATACTACAGCTAAAAATGTGAATTCTAAATCGTTGAAATCGTTTAAAAACCGATGGTCAAACCCGAACATGCAGTTGAACGGCTGATTGCGACTGAACTCTTCACTTGCGCGATTCATCCAACCAGTTGTAGATATTAACGTAGGTGTTACCATGGAAACGGAGGTATAAGTGCAGAGAAAAAATACGTTTGAGGCTGACTGTTCACTACAATTGCATGAGTGTTGTAGGTAAGATTTTTTATGGTCACTGTGTTCACGCTTGGCAGACTGCATTTAAAATTTAAATTTTTGTTTGTTTTCACTAAGCTTAATAGTATCTACGAGTATGTATGCCATAACTAAACGACTCCTAATAGGTGTAATACCGATAAATAATTTGTTATGTAATTTAAATAAATATTCACAATTGAATGAAAATTTTAGGTGAAGAGGCACTTCACTTCACTTGGCGGGCCGCCACTGACCCATACCAGCTCAATTCCTGTTTTCCAGTTTCTAGATGATAATTTCTTGTTTAAATCCATTAATTACATTTTTTTTTGTTTCATATTATTGGTAAAGCAGTTATATTATATACTCGCTTCTATGCAATTATGTCCATTTCATTTTTCTATAATATAGTTTTAATTACGGCATAATATAATATGTTCGTTGCCTTTTACTGTCTCTTCGCTATTTCCTGATCTAGGTTTCCATCCTTTGTTATAAGCGTCCTAGGTATTTGTAAACTGTTACTTCTTCTAAATTTTTGTTTGCGTGGTATTCTTTCCTCTTCTGTTTTACTTTTATCATTGATTATCACTGCTTTAGTCTTATTCGTATTTATTTCCATTTTAAGTGATTGGGTTTCTTCTGCCCATATGTCTACTATTGATTGCTTTTTCCTTTGTGTCTTACCTATTAGTATGATATCTCTGTACAGAGTAGACTATCAAGTTTCGTGGAGGTGGGATTTCTATATTCTTTGTTTCTTCTACTTATCCTCTTATGTTTTTTATTAATCTGTCCGTAATTATAATAAATAGCAGTGGGCTTTACTGTTCCCCTGCTTCTGATCTTGATCCATTTATCTGTAGTTTTGCTACTACATATTGGTTTACACTTTTTTAGTTGTATTAATTTTCTTTCTGCTTTTCCTACTAGGCTTTTCCATATTACTTTCCTTACAATCATACCAAATGTGGCTCTTAGGTAATGTGAGGTACCGCTGTTCTCTGCTAACCATTCTACTAGATTTCTCACTATGTTTATTTTGTCATTTGTTTACTTATTAACTCTGAACGCTGCTTATTTGTCTTCCAGTTTTTTTCTGCTTGTTTTCTTAGTCTTTTCTGAAAACTTTAAAACTTATTGAGGATAGTGTTACGGACCAATCGAGCTTTTCCGACGACAAGTAACCAGATAGATGGAAAACGGCCTACAGCTTAGCTCAGAGGAGTAGGGGGAGTTCGTGAAAATCGCTTATGGGAGAAAATTTTTAGTTGTGTACAGGGCGAGTCAAAATTTGTGGGCGCGACCTTCCAAATCCAGCTGATTGTAGGTCCTCGTGGAAGGCCGAGAAGCGAACAGCTTACGGGAATGGAACTCACCTTTATTCTCCTATATATTTAAGCTTGCAAAATTCATGCACAGAAATACAAAATGCAATAATAAAAGATATAATATTTCAAAACGCATATAATCAAATTACTGGAAACGACAGTACAACGAAAATGACAGGCAAAAGTGATTTTATAATTCTAGATTACAACTGATTAATTTAAACGTTCGGGAAAGGGGGAACTCGCCGCCCATGGCCAACGGTATTTAAAATCTTTCAATAATCCTGCGTGGTCAGTGGCGTCGAGTTTACAAGAATCACACAATATTTATAGTTATTAATTTTACAGCAGCACAGAAAAAGAAAATGACGATCGGCGGCTGAAGGCCGCTTCTTATTTATCACAAAAAGAGGTGCAAACACTTAAATTTTGCAAGCTGGCGCGAAAAGAAGGGTTCTTAATTTCGCAACACCGAAAACTAGCTTCTTTACCTTGAATTCCGGTGGTGGCAGGCACAATTCCGGGGGGTTGATTTCCAGATGCAGGTCCAGTCGAGAAAGGGGGTATATTTTTTCCGGTCCGGGAAAAAAGGTAGAAGGCCTCAGAAAACCAAGGGGACGAAACGTTGGTAGGTACTCTCCTGGGGAAGCAGATTATTCCCAACAGGATCAGTTGAATTATTTCCAACGGGGACAGTTGACGTTGAGGGCAACAGGAATTTCGAACGCTTGTAACACCAACAGACCCAACAATCACCTTTCCACGGGTTCAAACGCTTTTATCCGAATGAACCGAAGAAAAAAAACAATCACACTTGATTGTTCTGTAACCAGGCTACACTGTTAAAACTGATATAGATCCGACTTGACTTTGTGGAAATGATACTAATTGCCTAAAGCAATATTCGATACGATGCGTAATTTAACAGGTGCCGCGAAAAAAAACCCGCTCTACATGAACGTTCGTCTCGGACCCAAGCTTGTTGCCTACTGACTTCTTTTCCCCGCATTCCCAAAAAAACACCACCTAAGCCTAATTTGCGTTCTAGAAGAAAAATTAACACGTGTGACCTTCGAGAGAAGCCTAAAAACATTTCCTAAATGCTAGCACTATTTAACAAAGAAGTTCCTAGAAATCCTATCTGATCGGCGAAAATATAACTACAAAGAAGAAAACCTTGAACAATTCTGGGACTAATTTGGCCATAAATTAATTTCCGAGAGGAAAATACTAACAAACCTGCAGTCAACACAACTCAATCTTAGAAAGACGCAAAGTAACCAAAACTATTAACATACAAACGGCAATTCAAATAACGTTATAATTCTTATAGGGCGGCAACCAAATTACGAAATTAATTCCTACAGAGCGGCAAATTTTAACAGAACATAACAATAGGCAGATCCCGCCGTAAATCTTGCATATTGTATGATCGCCCTTCGTATAAATTGATAGTATTATGATACGCTCCCAGTCTTTAGGAATTTCTTCCTTTTTCCATGCTTCATTATATATTAGAGACAGCCACCTTCTTCCTTCTTCACTCATCTAATTTATCATCTCCGGTTCCATATTGTCTGCTCCTCCTGCTTTTCCCGTTTTGATATTTTTGAGCGCTCCTTCTATCTCTTCCATCTTTATTTTATCTGTTTGTTTATCTCTTTTTTCATATTCACTTTCTTCATTTCTTTCATGCCCCCCTCCCTCATCTTGGTTTTGTTTGAATATTTTAGTGTAGTGATTTTACCATATTTCTAAAATTTCACAGAGAAATATATAAAATACTAATAATATTTTAAATATTAGAAAATAATAATTTAATATTAAAGCTCCATAAATATTTGGATTATATTATATTGAAGAAATTCCTTAGATATTTTTAGTTCTATATAAAAGATTCTAGAAATATGATAATTACCATGTTTGGCATCATAGTTTGTACCACAGATGCACAATGTCACATGCTATAGTAAGTACCGACACGATTGTGAAATGGTACCTTAATGATTTAGCCTCTGCTGAGTGAATGTAAGTGTTATGTTAGTACTTTGGTAGATCACAGTCTGTCAAAACTAATATATTTTAGGTTACAAAAAATATATGTAATGTAGATATTTTATATACAAACAGTCCAACATTTTAACCTTTTTATGGAAATATGAACGTAATTTGAGGAAGAAAATTCTTTATTCTACGAGAATTTCTAGTAAAATCTCAATTCCTACTTGTGTGACTTAATTTTTTTCTTGCAGATGACAGATTTGTTTTAAAGGAAATGCCCAAGTCAGAAATACAATTATTTCTCGATTCTGCTCACAATTACTTCTTATACATGCAGCGATGTATTACATCTGGCCAACCCACCCTCCTGGGTAAAATAGTGGGGATCTACCAAATTATATTTAGAAACAGCAGTACAAACGCAACATTACGTACAAATTTGCTTGTAATGGAGAATTTATTCTACAATAGAATTGTTACGCATAAGTTTGATTTAAAGGGCTCCATGAGAAATAGGTTGGTTAATCCAGATAACCAGGATGGAGAGATTGTTTTGCTTGATGAAAATCTGCTGAAAAGTAAGTCTGTGCAGTACATGTGTTCAGAGTAGTAACTTTTTTAATTTAGTGACATGTGAGAATCCTCTGTACATTTTGCCACATTCCAAAGCAGTATTGACGGCCGCCATTCAAAATGATACTGAATTTTTGTCTGAGCAGTCCGTTATGGATTATTCTTTATTAGTTGGATGGGACTCTGATAATAAGGAACTTGTATTAGGAATAATAGGTAAGATATTGTTTTAATTTTTCAATACTTTCCTGCACTGCTGCACTAGATTTATTTCCCAGGGTAATATGACCCTTATTATTTAAAATAACTGAAATGAACCTTATACAGGGTGGTTGGTTTTAGCTAAGATATGTGTGTTATATTACATTTACAAGAAAAATTCCTGTTAGGTTTTTTTTATTACCATTTGATCTATGACTTTTTGTAGGCTTACCATCTTTCCGGTAAAATGTGTAACACCCTATATATTTTTTTTTGAAAGAGACTACATTAAATTTTCTTATGTTATTATGTGTAAAATATATTTATTAAGTAAGGATGCGCACTGAAGTTGCACAAGGCTGTTATAATACTAGTCCTTCCAAAAAGTATACAGAGTGTTCCATGTAAACAATAAATGTTTGATATATTTCCCAAAAAACAATAAGCCATGAAAAATAATTATTTGTCCAAAGATCGAAAGAGTTTTTCGTGTATAGCTAATATTACAACAGATACATGCTGGACAATAAAAAGCAAATCACCTTACACATTTACATATTGCAAATTTCTTTAAAATGGACAACATTTTCAGTATTGTAAGTGGAATTACATTAGTATTTGCAAGTAGCAAATTTGAAACTATTTTAGTAAATATATTTTAATAATAATAATAATAATCACATTCCAACAGGATCTATTTACTTTAGTAAAGCTGTTTCATTCTTATACATGTTAAAGGAAATCAAATCGGTATGACAATGACTTACACATTTACCACATCTATTTAAAACTATGCCAAATGTATTATTTATATGGGAAATATATTTCACATATCTAAAATTAGTTCCTGATATCTGAAATAAATATTTCATATCAGCAATATAATAGCAAAGTTGTTTCACTCTCCTACATTATTAAAGCAAATCAAATTAGTAACGACTTACACATGTGTGATTTATTTTTAAAAATATGTGAAATACATTTCACATATCTGAAATGAGTTCCTGATACTTGAAATAAATTTATCATATCAGCAATACAATAGCAAAGTTTTTTCACTCTCACACATTATTGAAGGTAATTAAATCAGAATTAAAATGATTTACACATTTGTAACTGCTTTTTAATAATATGTGAAAACATTTCATATATCTGAACTGAGCTCCTGATATCTGAAATAAATTTATCATATCAGCAATACAACAGCAAAAGTTGTTTCACTCTCGTGCATTATTAAAGCTAATCAAATCAGTAATGACTTACACATGAGTGATATCTTTTTAAAAATATGTGAAATACATTTCACATATCTGAAATGAGTTCTTAATATCTGAAATAAATTTAGCATATCAGCAATACAATAACAAAGTTTTTTCACTCTTCTACATTGTTGAAGCTAATCAAATCAATAATGACTTACTCATTTGTGATTTCTTTATAAAAATATGTGAAATACATTTCATATATCTGAAATGAGCTCCTAATATCTGAAATAAATTTTATCATATTAGCAATACAATAGCACAGTTGTTTCACTCTTGTACATTATTAAAGCTAATCAAATCAGTAAACAATTACACATGTGTGACTTCTTTTTATAAATATGTGAAATACATGTCACATATTTGAAATGATTTCCTGATATCTGAAATAAATTTATCATATCAGCAATGCAATAACAAAACTTTTTCACTCTTCTACATTATTGAAGCTAATCAAATCAATAATGATTTACTCGTTTGTGATTTCTTTATAAAAATATGTGAAATACATTTCATATATCTGAACTGAGCTCCTG
>JABXWE010004554.1:0-77532 GCA_014611495.1 Limonius californicus | reverse complement strand
AAAAAAAAACCGAGAGCCGCCCCTGCAGCACTTGACGTAATTACGATTGCCGATGATGGAGCTTACGGACAACCGGAGTCCTCGAGATCTAATAATGGACTCCCCAAAATGCAACGGGAACCTGCACTTCTCCCAAACGATATTGCACAACATGACGACATCTTACGAAATGTTCTAGAAAAGAATTTGTTTTTGACGCTCGGAATTCCAGGGAGCGTTCAAGGTCTCGCGCAGAAAAAAAAACAGGAGCTTGCAGATTTTACACAAAGAACTACTGTCATATCTTGAGCTTCGAAAGACAAAACAAAATACCGAAATGGTAACCCAAAATAAGCCTTTTAATTAAAACAGCGATACTAATTTCTACGAAGCGGCAAAGAAATCACGGAACTGCCAAAGTGTGCGGCAAATTTAAAAATCACATAACAACCTGTATTGTTTATAATTTTACTATTTATTTTTAAACTAAATAATGTGTTATTGGACGACTTCAACGCCAAGATTGGACAAGGAAAGGAATTAGATTTGGTAAGAAACTACGGTCTGGGAATAAAAAATCATCGTGGATCAAGACTATTGGAATTTTGTCAAGAGAATGATTTGGTTGTACCTAACTCCTGGTTTAAACTGCCAAATCAGAGACTTTACACATGGTCTTCGCCGCAACATACCCAAGAAAGAATCGTTAGAAATTATATAGACTATATCTTCATAAACAAAAGACTTAGAAACAGTATCCTGAGTGCCAAAACCTACCCAGGAGCAGATATTCTTTAAGATCATAACCCACTAGTAACGAAAATGAGAACCTAGTTAAAACAGAGGGTAAAATTCAAGACAAAGAAAAATTTTAAATGGGGAAAACTTAGAGACAATGAAATACAAGTCAAATTCACGGAAGCAATAGAAGAAGAACTAAGACACGCAAATCCACTGGAGGTACAAAGAAGAAGAAAGTCAAAACGACAACGTGGAAGACCGTATCCAGAACAGATGTAGAGACATAAACGAAAGCCTAACTGAAGTAGGTAAAGAAATTATAAGGAAAAAATATAGGAAAAAAGAAGTTAATGGATGATTAAAAACATAACACAACTTATGAACAAACGAAGGGAGGAGAAAAACAAAAACATAGATAGATATAAAGAACGAGATGATATAATCAAGAATAAAATAAAAGAAGCAAAAGAAAATTGGCTAGAAGAGAAATGTAAATATATTGAAGATCTGCAAGAGCGACACGATGATTTGAATTAAGCCACTAAAGAGGTAGCAGGAAACTGCAAAAGAAGGAAACCGATGAATGTGTTATTATTATAAAATATTATTTTATTCACGTGTCGTGGTCCACTGAAAGCAATAATCAAAATGTGAAAATTATATATATTTATGGAGCAGCTTACATGGTAAAGCTGCCAAAAATGTAAGTCTTTTCTGCAGATATGCTGCACGTTACTTGTCATTCACACGTTTACACTTAGTTACAGAAACAGTAAGGAATCAGTACTCCGTAATTAACGACTTAGCTTCAACTCCAAAAGATGGCATTTTTGAAAGCGCTTTCTCAAGGCAGTGCATGCAGAAAAATGTCCATATGAAGCTACTGCCTGCACCAAATATTATGCGTGGGGGAACTTGGCATGAAGCAGCCAACTTTTATTAAGAAAACTTCACCCAATGATCGCGGCTCTATTGTACTTCGAAAATTATTTAAGCAATTTTCTTTTAAGATTGTTGATAGTTGTGACAGTTTGGCGCCCACGGCAATAAAAAATGCAAAAAATGCACTTAGTAATCCCAACATACAGAGCGAATTAGAATACTCTTATGCAATTCTAATTATAGAAACTTGTTTAATTTTTAATTTAATACATAATAGGTGTATTTTAACCTTTGTTCTCCGATATTGGTTTCCACTTAAATAGTAAATAAATATTCTCATGTCCATTTTACATAATTTAGTGTATACCTTGCATTTTTAGTGCCTATAAATTCGGCTTCTTGTCATAAAATACAATTTACAAATTTAAAAATGTTAGTGTCAATGTCTCAGTTACAATTTCGTGGGTAAATCCTTGATCTTATAATATTTACATCACAATGGCAATGTTGTTATATCTATTAGCAATGTAGCTGGTATTGTAAGTGAGTATTTCTATACAGCCTGAGTCAAAAGATACGGGTTTTAAGATATTTTTGCTATTTGCGAATATAGGTAAAAAGAAGTTACTAATAAAAGTTGTGTGAACCGACACGTACTATAAACCGAAATATAAAAATCTTATACAGAGTGTCCCATAAAAAAATTATTTATAAGATAATACTTTTCATATCTTTTTATCTTAATGGAAAGACCATTTAATTCTCAACAAAAAATCTAAATAACTTTTTTTGTAAATGACACAGTTTTCGAGAAAGAAAATAATAGACATTGTCATACAGTTCGTGCGCTCACGGTCCACACGCAAATAAGTGAATCGTAACGCGCAATGAAAAACAAATAAAGTTGACAAGTGCGTTATTCAGTTTTATTACACAAATGTCACATTTTTACTTTATTCGTCCGTACATTGTGTTTGTGTTTTGTGAAACATTAGTAGTAGTAGTTAGTTAATTCAAATGCCATACTATTATCCTAGAAATGAATTAGTGGACATGCTCCACGCTGCCGGTAGAGCTGAAGAAAATATGCATAGGGAAACAGGTATCGTAGACTACAAAAAACCCGTATTTCGAAACCCTAGAGTATGCCATCAGGAAAATGAAAATTTAGTGATGCAATGCGTTGTCGAAAATCCACATATTAGCACTAGAAGTATTGCAGAACAGTTAGACATGTCGCAAAGTCGAATTATTCGGAAAAACTATTTTCACCCATACAAGATGATAGTGCATCAAGAATTATCTCAAAATGATTATGAATTAAGAATCCAGTTTGCAGAATGGGGCTTGCGGATCCTTTAAGAAAACCAATTTTTCCTCCAAAATGTTTTGTTTACGGATGAAGCTACATTCAGAAATGATGGAACTGTAATAAGGCATAATATGCATTATTATAGCGACGTCAATCCACATTGGATTCGGGAACGACGAAACCAGCACCGATGGTCTCTAAATGTATAGTGTGGAATCATATGGGACAGAATTGTTGGACCTATTTTCATTGATAATCGATTGAACGGAGAGAACTATTTAGCCCTCTTACAACATGATATTCAAGATCTTATTAATAATCTACCGGCTGATCTAGGAAATAATTTATGGTGGCAACAAGACGGTGCTCCCGCACACTTCGCTTTACCAGTGCGAGATTATTTAAACACGCAGTATCCAAATTGTTGGATTGGGCGTAGAGGACCTGTTGCGTGGCCGCCCAGATCACCTGACATGACACCCATGGACTATTTTCTGTGGGGATATATCAAATGCAAAGTATACTAAACAGAACCAACAACCGTTGAAAACATGCAACAGCGCATACAAACAGTCATTGCAGAGATGAACGAAGGTTTTGTCATAAGGGCGGTGTTATCATTAAATAGACGATTGAATATGTGTATTGAAAAGGAAGGGCGCCATTTTGAGCAATTCTTAACGTAGTTCATTCTTTTGTTTAGTTAAATATTATTTAAATAGGCTTTTGTTATTAACATTTTGAAACCGTTTTAGTTAATATTTATTTATATTAAGGTTTTATTCAAATAAATTGTTAATTGTCTCGTTAATAATTTGACATCTTCATTTGTTTTAAACATGTATCTAATTTGTGTAATAAAACTGAATAATACATGTGTCAACTTCATTTGTTTTTCATCGCGCGTTACGATTCACTTATTTGCGTGTGGATCGTGAGCGCACGAGCTGTATGACAATATCTATCATTTTCTTTCTCGAAAACTGTGGCATTTACAAAGTTATTTAGATTTTTTGTTGAGAATTAAATGGTCTTTCCATTAAGATAAAAAAATATGGGGCATTCCATTTAAAACAAGTATTATCTTATAAATAATTTTTTTATGGGGCACTCTGTATAAGATTTTCATATTTCGGTTTATAGTACGTGTCGGTTCACACAACTTTTATTAGTAACTTTTTTACCTATATTCGCAAATAGCAAACTTATCTTAAAACCCGTATCTTTTGACTCAGGCTTTATATTAACTTAACACTTTGTTGTAGAATTTTGCAAAAAAAGGCAAATTTAGGGTGGTGAACTTTTGTCATACCGGTTTAATAATGCTAAGAAATCTAATTTCAGCATCAAAAATGCTAGCCAGATCCAGCCTTACATTTCTTAGATTGCTAGATTTTTACATATGTTTATATTTATACAACTTTACCGCATAATTAATTTAATTATGCAACTGTGGTACTTGTCTTTGGTTAATATTATTATGAGATTATGTATCTCTTCTTGTCATTTCTAGGGCTTCGTCTACAACCCTTGAAGGTATTAAAGATTTTTCGAGCTTGTCGGAATGTGTTTGATGATATAATTGTAAAACAGGGTTTGGTTAACCTGCCATGGGCATTTTGTTATATTTTTCGCAATTTTTTAGGTCGAGTTTTTCATTATTTTTCGGATCTAATAAAATATTTATCTTTAAAATTCAAATATTAAAAATATAATTTGTGGTGGAGCCACTTGCTGACACAACGTGTCTATTTATGCAGTAATAGTGTTCCTTGTTATAAAGTGTGCTATTTACCCTAATTTCGGCAATATATGTTTCATTTTACAACCTATTTATCAAAATAAATTTTAAAGTTGGTCTCGTAATCATTCCATCTTGCATTCATATTCTGTACTTAAACATTAATGAAAACTGATATAATTAAAGCCTATAATATCGTATTTGAAGAAAAACGTTACTTACGTTTTTCCCATTCCATCGCCTGGAGAATGATAGGTATACGATAATGATCCTTCTGTCACGCACAAAATAAGAATGTAAATAACACTTACTAAAATTGTTTGCTGCATTATGAACTGCACTGTTTCTAAAAACGCACCTACAGAATATACTTTCCTTTATATATAAGTATATCTGCATTCAATCTACCGAAAAGAGAACGAGTTCCCATTTAAGCTCGTGATGACTAATGCCCATATGAACGATGTCAAGGTGCACATTTCTGCTGTCTCGTTGCAACTGAACTATATACCCAATTTAGTAATAATAATAATAGCACGTGTTCATTGAATTTGGTCGCCTTGGGCGTTGACATTTAACTTAACTAGACGGACAGAGTCTGGTATATTTACAAACTTAGTTGGACAAATGTATATCTGACGGGTGTTCAATAAGCCTTTAAGTCCTGGCTGACTGTGGTTTGTAAAGCGCATATCTGTACAATCTCCAAAGTCATTGTTTATTAATTAGGCTTAAAAAGTCTAAAATTATTTTTAACTATTTTACAGTAAAACGTTTACTCAGGAGAAGAAAACATTCACAGTGAAATTTTATTTTCGCAGTGTTCAACGAAATGAAATTGAAAACTGGAATTATTCCATTAATGCTGTGTTACAAAAGTCCTTACACTACAGAAGATCTTTTATTGGTCGCTGGGTTGTGCCTGGAGCCTTCCGAACACGATTATGGAGAACGCTATAGCGAGTGGCATCCAAATAGACCAGCAGCTCATGTAGGCACTTTTTGACACGTATTCCGAAGTTTTCCAGGAGCTCAAACCTTCTCTTCGGTGGTGGATTGTCTCCAATTTTATACAGCACGTAGACACCGAAAGCTGTATGTGAACGAGATAAGCGACAACGGTCCCACGATATTCCACATAGCATGCGACAGGTAACGTATTAATTTTCTGGTAAAGTGTTTAATGAATCTGGGCTAGACCCAAAAATAAATCGCAGATAACTAACTAAATTTTCTTGTTGGTGAGGATGATTTAAATAATCCACGTAGCATGAAGAATCCACAATCCTAAATCACCTCCCACATTTGTACCAGCAACCCACAACTTCAACGGCTAAGAACTCAAGAGGAAGTCCCCTCTGACATCCACGCTTCAGGAAATTCCACCCACGCAATTCAAAATCCACCTACAACTTCAAGAAATATTACCCAAATTCGCTAACACTATAGGAACTCAAACAGTTTGAATGAAGTTTAGCGGCAAAAAGGAATCGTGTGCAACCAAACACACCTACCAGGCTGCCGGGATGCTACTGCGAAAAACACACATAACTGCTCGTAAACAAGAATATTTCCAAAATGTGTGGTAAATGGTATCAACTTCATCACTGAAATTTTGAGAATAGTAGCGCGTTTTGAAAAATATGGTTTGTAAATCACAGACCAAGAACAGCAACACATTGTTCTTTTATAAGACTTTTAAATACACCTTAATTTCAAAGCCAGAAATTGTTTTCCTCGGATTATTTAAGGAGAGCTACATATTGCAAATGCTTTCACGACAATCTTAATAAATAATGATGAAGTTTCGAATAAAATTGTTTACTAATGAAGCATGGATTGATTTAACTGGGTATATCATTTTTCGAAAATTCAGCATGTGTAGCACTGGAAAACCGCATTACTTCCGTAAAACTGGTTCACATCCTATAAAAATTGGAAAATGAATAGTTATATTGTAACGCTTAATTGGGGCAGTAGTATTTGCTGCATTTAAGACATAACTCGACAAGAAACTTTTAAGCCCTTGTCGTCGGGATAACCAGAGAACAACAACCATTACGTGAAATAACTGAATTTATTTATCTTTACCCTATAAATTGCCTACAGTAACTTATACTAAAATAATATTGAAACACTTACATTAATACAACTAGGTACAGAGCCATTGCTATGTTTGGTTCACTTGGATCGTGATTACTTTTACTGTACTGTTCTGTTCTGTACTATATTCTGTACTACATTATTTCGTGGTTCACCCTTAACTGTCGTTTGATCATTTCCGTTTTCGCTTTTGCAGCCATAAGCAATGGCCTGCTTCTTACTTAATTACCCTTATCAAGCGTATTTAATTGTTTTACATTGCCTCATTTAATAATCAAATATACTACGATATTGCTGAGTATGTTGACATCAATATTTACAACATAAATGCACATGCAAATAATTGAGGCCAACATTACAAAAGCTATGAAGTAATAATATTCATTATATTAGAATTCAGAATTTTGAAATTGGGTTCGTAACAATATCTTTTTTGACGGAAATCTAAACCGAGAAGGCTGTCCTAATAATTTTCTTGAACCGTTTGTAAACCAGCTTCTTGATGATGAATTCAAAATAGCTCTTTTCAACAAGATTCTGCTAGACCACATGTTGCACGAGCTGCTCTGGAGTATCTGCGATCACCAAGATCGTGTGACTTGACTCCTTAAGACTATTGTGTTTTCCATTTCTAAAAAATTAAATTTTTAAAACTCCAGTGTACACCATCGACTACTTACGAGACAAGTTTATTAGACAATGTCAACTAATTCGTGAAAATATGTTTTTGAAAACATGAAAATGTTATATTTAAAGGCCGCAGACCAACATTTACCGCATCTGCTGTAATAAGTTAAGAGACTGTCTCCTTTTAGATTTAATATCATTATATTACACATTTTACTGATTTATTACTACTTTATCACATTTAAAACGTCAATCTCCTTGGAAAGGCGACGCTTTGAATGATGTATTGTTTAAGGTTAGATTGTATAAAACCAATACAGACCGGCGATTTATAATTCATAACCGCCTACGGCTTAAAGACTTACTGACGATATCTAGAATTGGTTTCAAATTGTAGATATTATTGTCTTACAACAAAAAATCGATACTACTTTCCAACCTATGAGCACGTGGTAGTGGTACCCGAAAGTAGAGTATTGCAGTAGAGTATTTTGGACAGTTCTAAGACCACCCCCACCACTAACCTTGAATTTCAAGGTAAAGGATACAGCAGCTCCCCCACTATCCTTGAATTCGAGGTCAAGGCAAAAACCTTACCTCCCTGAACTGTCAAGGTTAGTGGTGGGGGGTGGTCTTAGAACTGTCCAAAATACTCTACTCCCGAAGATTTCTTTGATATCGTGCTCTCACTACACCTTAGTTAATTTGATCTTCCTGAGATAAAGTGGTGAAACTGACGAACATCGCATGAAATAGTTCATACGGGGTTTCACAAGCATTTGCTTGTTGTCTATACAAAATTTGTACTTTCCCGTTTCACGATATTACTGCTTTTCAAATTTCCCTTTCAAACGTGCATAAATACTAACGACTAGCAGGTTATTTAACAATTTTTGATGTGCATATACAGGGTGTCCCGTAACGTGAGGTCACTACTTCACCTACGTGTAGGAGAGGTGAAAAGAAGTCGAAACTAAAGAGTGGTCATTTTCTCTAAATTGACTATTAAAGAAGTTATTCATGGCCTGTTTTAGTTAAATACTGAAGCAGCCGAAACAATAAATGATATCAAGACAGTGGTATTTGATACAAACTGAAACTGAAATGATATTATTTACTTGTATGTCAAACAGTAAAGCACCTTAAAGTTGATTTCTCTGCTTGCGCTTATTAACAATGTATATTATGTTTAATACAACGCGAGAGCACGCCGATATCCATTGCATGTACAGTTTTTGTAGTGGAAACTCAGTAGCAGCTGCTCGAGATTATGGGTTGAGATTTCCAAATTGGCGACTACCAGACCGACGAGTGCACAACCACCTACGTGAACACGGAACTTATCCGAAACCGTCGACTGAGCGTCCAATACAGCAATTACTAGACAATGCGGACATACTGCGAGAAATTGATAATAATCCCAGCACCTCTGTTCGCCGTGTATCTGCACAAGTTAATGTACCACGAATGCGAGTTTGGAGAACATTAAAGCGTCATGGTTTATATCCATTTCACATCCAGCCTCGTCAAGCCTTCTTACCTATAGATTTCGCCAGTCGTATGGAATTTTGGCGCTGGATCACTCAAAATGGAAACATACGTAATAGAATTTTATTTACAGATGAGGTAACATTTACAAGGAATGGATTAATGAGCAGAAAGGACAGCCACTCTTGGGATTTGGAAAATCCACACGAAATTACAGTGTCAAATTATCAGTATAGGTTTTCAGTGAATATCTGGTAGTATTTTCTAGAAAATCATTTGGGAGGATTGTTAGATGATGTTCCTCTGGCGATCAAACATAGTATGAGGTACCAGCTCGATGGTGCCCCTGCGCACTTTGCGTTACGTGTAAGACAATTTTTGAAGCAACGGTTTGAAGCACCTGTAATTAGTAGAGGAGAACAGCACTCCTGGTCCCTAAGATCTTCGGACTTAACTTGTTTAGATTATTATTTGTGGTGCCATATGAAAGATATGGTATACCAAACACTATCAGAGACAGTTGAAGATCTTATGAGACGCATTTTTGAGGTAGCAGAACTAATGCGGAATAACAATGATATCTTACGTAAGTCAACCAGATCTCTTTTAAGAAGAGCCAGAATGTGTCTCGGGAGCAACGGTGGCCGTTTTGGACAATCTTTATAGTGAATTTAAACTAAAATAAAAATAAATGTTGGCTTTTCTGAAATTGTATTTATCTAATAAATAATAATGTAGCACTCTGTATTTTTAAGACGATTTACTTTAGGGCATAACTTTATTAGAATTTTTAACTATATTTCGTCTAAAGATTACATACACATGAAGTAGTGACTTTACGTCGTCGTGGGACACCTGTATAGATACCCGTTTGCGATATCTGTTTCCACGTGCACTACTTTTAATATTAGAAAGTCCTAACTAGGTAATTTAGGTAACAAATTTGCCATATACTTTTATAAAATGCAATAATATATTTTTTATTTCGCGGGTGGTTTCTATAATTTATTATAAACTGTTGAGATAACATATTACACCCACAAAGTATAATCCAATAATTAAGATATTCGGCCATTTGGAACAAACATCATTCAAGGCATAGAATCTTAAGCTTTAAAATAGACTCGAACTCTTCTTAAACTTTAAAGCCTTAACGTCTAA
Organism: Limonius californicus; assembly: GCA_014611495.1. Classification (NCBI taxonomy): domain Eukaryota; kingdom Metazoa; phylum Arthropoda; class Insecta; order Coleoptera; family Elateridae; genus Limonius; species Limonius californicus. The sequence goes on along the minus strand of JABXWE010004554.1, from coordinate 67,498 downwards.
ATCATCATCATCAATTATCAATAAAGCCCAGGAATTTATTCGCGAAATTAAAAGAAAATATGTATTTTTACATTTATTGAAAATATAATATGATATGCTTAAACGACGTATCTACTATTATGTCAAAATGTCAAAAATACTACTGTTATGCAACTTTAAACCCATAATATTATACACTTTCTAAAAATATAAAAATACATGTGGTGTTTTGTATAAAGTAAGCAAGCGGGAGTCATCGGAAAATTTATTTTTGTGTTGAATGACGCCCATTATTGTATACATCAAAAATCCTACACGTTCATGTTTTATTTCGATAAATACAGAAATATAGGTATAAATTGCCAATAGTAAACTGATAAGATTTCAGAGAATATTGGATTTAACATAAACCTAAAATCAGCAAATGAAAAATAGTTCAAAGAAAAATGATGGAAAATAGTTAAAAAATAAATCCATGGTTATCTCGATTGTTTTCTTGTAGCTTTTGCTGATATTTTTTCTTCAGATTATTGTTACAATTTATGAACGTAGCATTTTCCCATTTTGAAGAAGAATTCGTTAAATAGGAATTTCTTACTCTCAGTTTTTGTTTAAATACAAAGAAGGAAAAAATTGATTAAGACAAATCCAGTGTACTGTCCTTATTTTTGTATAAGTACAATGAAACAAAGAAACTATAAAACCAATAAAACACATTTAAATATTCTATGCTATGCAAACTATGCAAAGGTAAATTGGGTCAATTGATTGGCAATTATTTACTTATAAATATAAACTATAAATAATTTTGTGTTCAAGTCGCTTTAACGAATGAGAATTTACATAAATTCCATAGTTTACGACTTATATTAAAATTTATGATATCCCATTAAATGGTAATTCAGAAAGATATCCCTTAAAACCATATAATTAAAACTTCGATTAAAGTTGGTAAAATATTATAAATTGTAGCAATATAAGATGGTCGCCGATACATGTTACTTCTTTGAAAAGGCCGCGTGAATGGACATATACTACTGAAATTTAAATTATAGCTGATCATAATCAGATAGTAGTTTAAATTACTCTTTCTGCGATTTATACACACTAATATCCTAGGTGTGGTAGTAGCTCAGTTGATAGAGCGCTCGATTTTTGAGTAAAACGTCGTTCTGGCGTGGGTTCGAAACCTAACCATTACTATGCGAATTTCTAAAAATCTTGTCTGCGAGCTACCACACACAATTTCGCAATCCGACTTCGTGGGATCTTAATGCTAAAAATCTTCTCTGGAATTTCTGTCGTTCGAATTCGACGTTAAACTGTAGGTCCCCCGTGTTTTTACCTTAGCGCTAAGGAGAAACACATGACAGAGAAGAGGCTTATGCCCAGCAGCAGGACAAGAAGGCTTTCAAGGAAATGATGAATATCCTAGGTTAGAAAATGTTTGAAGTCCTGTTCATACTCCGTCACAGATTAATTTTTCAAAATGATATTTACCAAATGCAGCAAAAAATGTGTTGATTACTATGTATTGTATGTTGAAGCACTAAGATATTAAAATAATGAAAGTTTAACGCACAAAGTCAAGGATTTCCATTGTTGACTTGTTAAAGAACTTATCTTCAGAGGTTTTCGTTAGTCCGAGTTACCTTAGATGGTCTAAGGTCATCAATTCTTACTGAAGATGACAACTTAGTTGCCGAAATACGTATTTAGATGTTTCAAATGTCGTGGTGATAACAGGTTTCCTCAAAAGTTTGGATGTGTAAACCACGGTCTCCGTTCAATCATAAACACCATCATATCATACGGTGGTTCTGTTTCTGCCGAGCCTGGTAAAGTAATACACAATACATTGACGAAACAAATTTAATTTGTCTCTTGTCGACACTGTATATATTGACGGCCAATAGATGCAGTGTTAATATTGTATTATAAAGAATTGCATTCAAGTTCTTTAGGGCTATTTTTAACATTACTGTAGCATTTCGTTCACTTAATTTTGCAATATCAAGCCTAACAGTCAAATCATTATCAAGCACTTCCTTCCTACTTCTATTTTTGGGTGCGATTCAGAAGGTGAGGAGCCTTGAATAGCAGAAGTACTATTACCAGTCAAATCGCTTTCATATTTAGTTATACAGAAAGTCAACGGAACTGGCGGTCGCTCAGTGAGTGATTTAATATTTTTCTCTACATCGTTCAGAATTCTCTTTAAACGAGTTTCTTCCTTTCAGCCCCAGCTTTCTATTTTGTTTATCTATGATTCTAACCTTACCCGCACGCCGTATTTCTCGCTGAGCAAGTAGAAATTGTTTGCCTTCCTAAATACGAATTACGCTTAAGACATCGACATGAATCTTATCAAAAAATCTTCAAGGTATTTCGGCCATACCCTTCTTTCTGCTTTAACGATTCGGAATGCTTAGCATTATTATTTTGTTTGTTTTTTTGTTGTTTTCTTTTAGTATCTGCCATTTTCTAAAAGACTTTCTACTTGGTTTGTGACAAGTCTTGGAAGTATTTTTACTTACTTGCAGCGCAGTGCGGCAACTATGAAGACCTTAGACTTCCGTTTGGGTTTCTGGACGTTTTTGGGAACGCGGTAGTCACTCACGATCAACCTTCTTGGACATGTCCTGGAACGAAAGGTTTTTACTGTTACAACTCATAGGTTGGTGTAAGACATATAAGTTTCTTCTCTTACCCTTGCTCCAATGTTTTGGCTTTATTAACAATGTTTTTCCAGTTTTCGCAATTTTTTGCTCTCTTCTTCTGTTTTCTGTCTTCTGTCTCCAGATCCCGTTTCACTTCGCCCATCCGCCTCAGTCTTCTCCTACTTCTCCGACCTCTTGGTTTTCCTTATAGGAACTCTTTAACTCCTCTGTTAGGTGGCATACCTTCAACATGACTCAGCCAATCTAAGGGCGTAGTCCGTTTTGTGTATTCAATTCTAAATTTGATAGCGAGTGCCACAATCGGTTCTACTTTACCTCTTTACTTTATCTCTCTAAAGATTTTTATCTCCCAGTGGCTAATATATTCCAGTTTTTTTTTGATAAACGCCAAGTTTTAAGCATATGTGTTGCCACTGTCTTAATAACTGTCTTATACGCCTTCACTTTATGTTTAATCGATAGCACATTTGATTTTAGAATTTTTCTTAACCCGAAATAGCCGGATAACTCTTTCTAGCGCGAAGTTGAATAATGTGGTAGACATGGCATCCCCTTTTCTTAATCCACAATCTGTTCCAAAATCTGCTGAGAATTCACCTTGTATTCTGGCTGTAGCTAAAGTCTCTGTAAGGCACGTATTTATTAATCTTATTAGATTCCTAGGGATATTAAGCTTTTCTAGCTCGTTATGCAGTTATTTCCCGATTATTAACTCATATACTTGATGAAAGTCTAGAAATAGGTGGAGAAGTTCGATATTTCTCTAGGTTCTTCCAACATTTGTCTAACTGTAAATATTTGATCCTTTGTTGCTCTCTCTCTTCTAAAACTGCATTGGTAGTCTCTATCAATATTTTCCATGCATACAACCATCTTCTGTTCTATTAGCTTACGTAGTATTTTATATATATATATCCCAGGTTAAGTAACGCTATACATCTATAATTTAGTACATATCGTCTGTCACCCGCTTTCATGGATTGGGTGTATTTTTTCTATCAACTTGTGCATCTTCTTCATTATTCTTCTTATAAGCATCAAAAAACGCATTATTAGCAGTTTATAAGCACAAAAAACACATTACTAGTAGTTTAATGTTATTTCCAGCTCCATACACGTCGAGATTCTTCGTTTTCCATATAAAAGTGTACTAATTGCTTGCATTTAGTGGTTTTGTATAGCGAAAATCACGTTATATTATTGCAATTTATAAGTATAGGAAAACACATTTTTAGCTAGCTTATAGTTATTTCTAGCTCAATGCACTTCGAGATTCTTCGTTTTCCATATAAAACTGTACTAAATGCTTTCATTTAATGGTTTTCTATAGCGAAAATCACGGTATATTATTGCAATTTATAAGCATAGGCAAACACATTATTAGCTAGTTTATAGTTATTTCTAGCATAATACACGTCGAGATTCTTCGTTTTCCATATAAAACTGTACTAATTGCTTGCATTTAGTGGTTTTCTATAGCGTAAATCACGTTATATTATTGCAATTTATAAGCATCAAAAAACGCATTATTAGCAGTTTATAAGCACAAAAAACAGATTATTAGTAGTTTAATGGTATTTCTAGCTCAATACACGTCGAGATACTTGGTTTTCCATATAAAACTGTACTAATTGCTTGCATTTAGTGGTTTTCTATAGCGGAAATCACGTTATATTATTGCAATTTATAAGTATACGAAAACACATTATTAGCTAGTTTATAGTTATTTCTAGCTCAATGCACTTCGAGATTCTTCGTTTTCCATATAAAACTGTACTAATTGCTTGCATTTAGTGGTTTTCTACAGCGTAAATCACGTTATATTATTGCAATTTATAAGCATCATAAAACGCATTATTAGCAGTTTATAATCACAAAAAACACATTATTAGTAGTTTAATGTTATTTCTAGCTCAATACACGTCGAGATACTTCGTTTTCCGTATAAAACAGTACTAGTTGCTTGCATTTAGTGGTTTTCTATAGCGGAAATCACGTTATATTATTGCAATTTATAAGCATCAAAAAACGCATTATTAGCAATTTATAAGCACAAAGAACACATTATTAGTAGTTTATTGTTATTTCTGGCTCAATACACGTCGAGATTCTTCGTTTTCCATATAAAACTGGTTAATGAGAACATGATATTCTTTATTAATTGAAATTACAATATTGTTTTAATGTTATTGTAGCGTCTTAATAAAGTAGTACAATGTTCTGCTTAGACTTCTGCTTAGAATTCATCACTATTATTCTGCTACATCGTGTATTTAAAGAAAACATTTATTAATAATATGGAGGACGGCAGTATCGTTAAATTTTTCTATCTGACAGCTATTTACCGGCGTTCTTGTAATTTTGACCGCTGCCCCAGCACAAATATAAAAAAACTACCGCCTGTAGCTGTCACAAATTTCGAAGAGCACCTTGTATGAGAAGAATGGCTTCCTTTAGGTTTAAAGTTTTTAGATTTGTTAATGTGATATTATATGAGGAAACTGAATTGGTATAAAAACATGAAATGCTAATTATAATAAGGAAGCTGATATAAAGTTCGCGCATAGACGCCGCTGGCTGAAGCTCACTGACATGTTGATTGTAAAAAAGTCTGATAAACTTCTACAGGTTGTCCAACTATATATTTACAAAGTTATTGACGAAAAGGAAGTAAATCTGTAAATGCTACTTCCTCAGGAAAGTATTTTCTCACTAATATTTGAATTATTAATAACCTGTATATAAATATTTTATGTATGAAACTATGTGAATATGGCAGTATAGCAGCTGAAGGTGCTATTTGGTTCAATTAAAATGTTCTACATTTTTCATATTATATCGTTAACTATGTTGTTGAAGTAAGAGCCTATTCTCGACTAGCGCGGCAAAATTCTTCTTGTGCCTGAATGACTACTATAATGCATTGTATATGGGACGTGGTAACGATTTTCGCGCCTAATGGAAGGCATCCATTTTTACATTTATTACATTTCGAAGGTTACGGCGCTTAAAATTAGAGTTCCGGAAGTTGAGGGGGAATAGAAATCTTAACGACAGTTTCCGAGAATAGGACAGTTTAGTTTTGGCGATCTGGCCGGATAATTAGGTGTGTAGTAAACAAATTTTTGTTAAATCGTTTATCGATTTAAAAATTAGCTCCGATCTGGGAGTCTACTACACCGGAGTCGTTTCCTATAGTTGAGGGAAAGCAAAAACTCCAGGAATTCAATTTTTCCAATTTAGAATTATTCCGGCCAAGAAGATTTTATTGTGGTATGCCAGTTTTCATCAACTGGTGAGTTATTTAGTGACAGAACATTTTGTCCTGTCTTAATTCTCCTGAACTTAATTCTAATATCCGTTAAATTAATTTAGGCAAAGTTCCTTCCCGTAATTAAGATCCAAAAAATTCTACGTTCCACCATTTGTCTCAATTGATAAGCAGACTTCGACGAGTTACCTTGGGACAGTCGTTTTTTAAAGACGGAGCAGGCGCGCGTGAAGCCGATGATAAAGTACCTGGAGCACGGTAGCAGCGATAGCCGTTTCTATTTTAAAAGGGAAGTGAAATTAATTTGTTTATATTTAAATTTTGTCACCTGGCCGTTGTTATTTACAATTTCATTACCTTCGATTAAGAATTAATTTATTATTTGATTTTGTGTCACTGAATTGCACTATTGGGGTTTAGTTGGGGATATGTGTAGATAGTAAATACAATTGTAATATTCAATTTATTGGGGGAAACAATTTTACGTACACTATATATATAGGGTGCTCCGATAGTGGGGATGGTACTGCGTTTTCAAGATTTCACAGTTTGAAATTTTCTCTTCCTAGGTCGTTTTAGGATCACGAATTATTCCGATCCGTGGAGGCCTCCTACGACGTATAGTGCGCTAAAAATTTAAATTATCTTGTTCTAGTGAGCGCAGTAGTTGTGCTTAAATTTGTTTGACTCTCGCCTAATTTAAATTTAGTTATTTTGATTCCGTGAACGTAAAATTGGGACTGCTATTTTACATTGTTTTGTATCGAAGAATTATAATTGTGGGGTTGTGTCAATTATTAATTAAATGAGGTTTTGGTTGCAACTTCTCTTTTCTTTTACGTCGAAATATCTGGAACTAAGTCTACATAAAGGACAGATAGCAGATATAAAGGTAGGTGATTATCTATCTTGGGGTCCGACTTCCCATTTTTCACCTCGGACGATGTTAGTAAATTATAAGTCGGTGGCGCCTATAAATTAATTGTTGGAACCTACTCCTTCTTCGATTGGGTTTCCGGGATACTAACATCTGTCAAACTTGTTAATTTTCTACCTAAGCAGTGGCGTTGTTGCAAGATTGTTTTTGCAATTCAACCAATATTTTGTATGTAGAAAAGATCATAGGCGTAACAATGTGTAGTTGTGTTAGTAAAATATCATTAATTATTTATTTGTTTCTGTTGCATGGCGAATATCACCAAAAATTTCATTTGCTCTGCAACCGATGTTTAGAATTAAATCACATTATGCGGAATCGATGAGCAGATATATATATATATATATACAGGGTGTTTCGGAATTGCACGGCACTATTTTAGGGATGTGTTCTCCAGCACGAATTAAACAAGAAAGTTAATACAAACTCAAATTAATTTATTACGGAGATATTGAAAGTTAAAGATAAATAGCTAAAAGTCCGAAGTTAATCAAGTAGTCGTCAATTGCATATCGTTTATTTATTTAGCAATTGATTAACCATCTGTCACTAAATCTGTTGATTAGTATTAAGTAACCTGTTTTACAAGTTCATGCTCGTTTTCGTGTGAGTTGATAGTACTTTGAAGACTCTTCAATTTGATATTGTCATGGGAGACACCACAAATTTGTTCAGTTTTGCAGAACAAACAGACATGCTTTTAATTTATGGCGAGGTACGTAAAAATGGCGCTGCTGCTGTTCGAAGATACCATGAAACATTTCCCACTAGAAGGATACCAAATCGTAAACCGTATGAAACCACTGAAAGACGTCTTAGGGACACTGGCACGTTGAAGCCTGAACGATTAAACCTTGGTCGGCAAAGATTTCGACGAACTGCAATCGTTGAAGAAGGGATGCTCAGTGCTGTTCAGCTATCTCCTAGTACTAGCACCAGAAGATTGTCACTTCGTTTCAGTTTATCACGTACAAGCGTATAGCGAACATTGCGTGAGCATCAATTGTATCCATTTCACGTTACGCCTCTGCAAGATCTGTCAGAAGATTATAACAAGCGCCGAAATTTCTGCCAATGCACACGAGATCCTAACTTCCTGAGCTGCCTGCTAGTTACCGATGAATCATGTTTTACAAGAAATGGTATTACTAATTATCGAAACGCCCATACTTTGAACGAAGAAAACCCTCATACGTCTGCTAGTGTGCATTACCAACATACCTTTTCATTAAATGTCTGGTGTCTGGTTTACTAACAAGGCTTTTAGGAATATTTTACTTGAATTTTTTGCAAAATGATCTGTATGGCCTTCTAGAAGACATTCCGTTTGCCAATAGGCAGGGGATGTGGTTTATGCATGACAGTGCCTCTGCTCACTTTTCTCACATTGTCACTGATTATTTAAACATAACATATGGTAATCGATGTGTTGGTCGAAACGGACTTGTTAAATGGCAACCACGATCTCCTGGTCTAACACCATTAGATTATTTTGTGTGGGGCTGGATGAAGTCTATGGTTTATTCTACGTCTATTAGCACGCAAGAAGAGCTAAGGAATCGCATCGTGGAAGCAGCAGCAACTATTAAGGGTCGCCCTGATGTTATAAGGTGTGCCAGAGAAGCATGGATTCGTCGTGCTGAATGCCGCATTCAACAAAATGGGGACCACTTTGAACAGTTACTCTGAATGTTTTATTTTTTAATAAATATCTTTTACTTTCAACATCTCGGTAATAAATTAATTTGAGCCAAGTGTATGAAACCAATTTTTTTAGTATACCGTCTTAGTTTCTTGTCTTTAATTTACTGTTATTAACTACTATATACTACGCCAATGCATTATAAAAAAGAGAAACTCTTGAGGCATTGTCCTTTATTTTATCACTTTGACGTTTGAATAAACAAACTACTAGCCGAGGAATTATGATGTATTTTTATACTATGTTTGTTTAAGTACACGATTTTGTCTTGTTCACATGTGAATTGTTACGTGAATAAATGATTTTTCAGTTTTCAAGTGTGCTGAAACACCATACCTTGTAAATCAATGCCATTCATAATAATTCCTAAATTAAATAATTTTCGTACACACTGAACCACTAATTTACAACTGGAATGCTACCATGTTTACGTATTAATATGTAAAACATTGGAACAAGTAAAACCGAGTGCATACACATTTATCAGAATAAATACGCGATAAGAGATTTTCATGTGTTTAAAAATGTTATTTTACAAATCGTAGTTTTGTGTTGGATTTCAGTGCGGTATCGCCGCTGTAATAGTTTTTACATAGTAGTAGATTTAGAGTTCATTAATTTAAAAAGTGTGCTATTTAGTAATTCAAAATGACCGCCAAGGACGTCATACAGAAAAAAGCTCACCACAAACACGTTCAGCCGAAATACGAACTTGTGGCCCCAGAAGGAGGATGGGGCTATATTATAATTATTTCCATGAGTGTCATGTTTGTAAGTAAATACCGCGAATTAATTAATGAAAGCATGACTGTTTATTGATATGAGGTTAATAGGTTGAATGATTATTAAAATACATAGATAAGTCATTTCGCAAGTTGTAGGGGAACAGAAGAAGGAAAGTATGCTTTTGTAAACTAATAGAAAATGCACTTGAGATAGTTGTTTGATAGTTCAAGTGTCATTTTGACACCTTGCTGTTAGTTGAGTAATTGTAAAACTTATAAATGTTATTGTCAAAATCTGTGAATGGAACTTTTAAGATACTATGAGACACCAAAAAATAAATAATTTTAAAGTTTGTTTTTGTTAACTAAATCTTGGGACACTAGTATTCTGCAATGTTGACGCTGATCATTTTGGACTTTATAAAAATAGTTTACAGTTCCATGCTGTTTAGTTGTTTGCTGTCATGGTAATGCGAATCATAGGTCGTCGAACAACGATAAGTATTGAAATTTGCAAGCACATTGTAAAGTATTGTCAGCTTCTACAAGTGTTGGAAAATAGCAAAATTTCTTATTTTACATGAGCCCACTGTAGTGTGGTTCTAGGTCATTTGATCAGCACCACTTGCTCGTCTCTGTTTGCCCGCGTCTGATTACACGCCATCCGTTTGCTCGACAGCCAACTTGTTGGCAGTACTACTACTGGTAACTGCAACACAGAAAAACTATTTTCAATTTTGTTAGCCACTCTATAAAATAATCTAGAACATATTTTGCTTCATAAGTAAAAACTGTACTGTTATTTTCAGGTACGATAGGTGTAGGGAAAGTATTATATTTTTAATGGATTTTGGTATTTTAAGGGAATATACGTTTATGAAAGTGGTATGAGTGAATAACTCTTTATTAAAATTTTGGAAACTTAAGATGTTGATTCTATATGAATAAAGCAATTTAGACGATATTTGGAAAGTTATTAATTGAAAATAATTTTAAAATACATACAACATAAAAATCAGATACACTTCTGGTTAGTTTTATTAGGAACAAGAAACAGCAAATATTACCCTGTCTACAAATTGAAATACAAGAACAGGCAGCCCTACGTTGATTATCAACTTTCCGTAGAGGAATGTAAGAATTTTAGAAACACAACAACATATACTAAATGCCCACACAAATAGTGTTTGAGACCCACGAGCAAACGGCAGGCGAGCAAATAGTGGAGAGCAAACGGTGACAAGCAAATTGGCGGGCACCCTGTAGCACTCATAATAAAGAAATACCCTTTGAGTAGCTCCGGTGATACCAGCACGAGGCTTTTAGGACAATTCGCTCCCCACAATTCGCCCCCGGACAATTCGCCTCCGGACTATTTGCCCCCGAGTATATTCGCCCCCGGACTATTTGCCCCCGACAATTTCAATCATAAAAAGGTACAAAAATCAAAATAATGTTTTTGTTAATATCATATATAACATTGTTTATTATAAAACAGTACAGAAATAAAAAATAAATCAAAAAATTAAAAGGCAAGATTGTGCGCTATTCCTCGCAGAAACTCTAACGGATCTCTATTCTCATAATCTAGGACTATTGTTCTTAAACGTTCAGCAAGAGCAGCATAAGTTTTATGTTGTCTGGGCGCAGGTGCTCCGGCTATAAATTGGTTGAATTGATAATTGTTTACTATTTGCACCTTTTTTAGTGCGCTAATATATTTAAAATGTTTGGGGAATCATCATATATTCCACGAAAGTGACGATGCCAACCTTCTACATGATTAATTGTGCGTTGCATGTTCTGTGTAGTGCGGTCAAACATACTCCATAGATCAATGGGAGATTTGGGCGGACGCCTTTGCCTACGTCCACGGCGACCAATATAATTGAAATAATCTACAATCCTCTGAGTTTCTGCCGGAAAATTTTCGTTTTCTACCAGGGTGTCAAAAATGTCTGCTACCTGTGCAGGCGGTACAAAGGCAAGACCTGAAATCATTCGCACCCATATAGCGAAGACGTGGTCAATTTGATAGTTAACCAATAAAACAAAATTTTGAAAATGCGATAATAGTGCATTATAAGAGCAGTACCTACAATCCCGTTGACTGAACTTTTCTCCACATATTTTGCACCAAGTGAAAGAAACATCCAGAAACTTGAACTTCCGGAAACTCTTTCTTGAACGCTTCTATTGCAGCCATTTCAAAATCCACTAACAATTGTATTGGTTGTAAGCCAGGGCAAATATGTTTTAATTCTTCTAAAATCTTTCTGTATGTACCTTTCGTTTTGTTGGTTAAGAAGGTATTATGGTTCCGTAATGCTGTACATGTATCGTATATAATTGGCAGAACAAATTTGGAACAACAGAAAATGTACCATCTGCATACGACTTCTCACTTTTTGTCAAAATATTCAGATTTGCTGCGGTTGGAAAAATTAACAGGCAACATACTTTGTCCGGAATCATATTGGAGGAATCGATGTTCTTCACCATTAATGGTTATCATTTGGTATTCGTATGGGATTGCCAAATGATCGACATCCATAGGAATCTGTGGAATATTATGTTCATTTCGCACACGCCGAATCATTCGTTTCATGGTATCCTTCCTAGGTAAACTACATAAAATGTTATCATGAACACCTTCTAAGGAAGTTGCTATTATTTGTTGTGTCGTTGCTTCCGTATTCCTTGCTCTTTCTTTTAGAGTTTGCAGTACATGCAAAGTACCTGGTCTTGTGGCATCAGCAGCATGATTATGTGGAACAACATTACGGAGGCCATTCGTGGAATCTCCTGAACATAAAAACATTTTGATTGGATTTCAATAATTAACAAATGTTTTCGACTTTTGCTGTTATTTATAATCTCTGTCACTCACCTGCGGTCCAAACACGACCTTTACAATTTCCCCTTCTTTCACAAACCCATATACAATTTTCACCAGAGGCAGTTTTCTTCGAAAATACATACACAAAATTATCATCACACACAAACTTCACACCTTTTTCGGAATTTACGAAACTCATTTTTGTCAAACAACAAACGTTTCTGACAAAAATTATTGCTATAATGAATGGTTTACCTAATTGATTATTCCTTTTGTACTGTACAAGTAACTTCTAATTTCTATACCCTTAATCACCCAGAAGATAAATAACCACAAATTCCTGGAACTCCTTGTGCTTGATTTCTTATCTGATTATTATCTGATTACCTTAACTCCCTTAGTTACTTTCTAATGCTGGTATTTCTAAATACTGTCACACACCTGCGGTCCAAACTTAATTGCTTAATTACTTTCTAACTATTCTAACTAAGTTACCTATTTTCTGATAATGATTACTGTATTCTTAATTGTATAATGCAATAGGTATTTTTTGCTCCCATACACATTTATTATACTGAATTAAACGTAAATCAAATATGTAGTTATAAATGTATAATTTGCTATGACTTCTTTTACAATGGTAAAATCGTTATACTGGGAGTGAATTGTCCGGGGGCGAATTATCCTCGAGGCGAATTGTCCGGGGGCGAATCGTCCGGGGGCGAATCGTCCGGGGGCGAATTGATGGGGGCGAATTGATGGGGGCGAATTGATGGGGGCGAATTGATGGGGGCGAATTGTCCGAAAACCGAGGAAGAAACAGCCTCACCCATAATCTTCGACTGTCCAACACTTTACCGCAAGAGATAGCAATTATTCGGGGGAACACTTCCTAAAACAACCTTCACACATGAAAATCCCGTAAAAAATATCCTGCAACTCGTCGAGGGCACAGATCTACTTTGAAAGGATCGGGGGCGCATAATAGACCATTGAGTCGAAGTGCAAACTGGGCTAACTAACACACTTTAAAACCTTAGTATTAATCAATCAATCAATCAATCCCCACATTATTGCTTCGAGTTTTTTGTTTAGATATCGATACGTTTTCGGTTTCTTAAGACACAATAACTTCTAGTAGATCGTTGGTATTGGAAAGTAGAAGCACTATTAAAGAACTCTTCTCATTGCCAAGCACTTCAAAAATACGGAAATTATAAATTCAAGAAATTACATCTGTGAAAAGTGAGAAATAAAAGCGAATAGTGATTCGATAAGTAAAAATAGAATTTGAGATATACCGTTGAGAACGAGAATATAAACAATACCAAAGTAATCCAATCACAAACAATCACTACGAAAACGTTTTAAAGTAAAAAATCTCTCAGATATACATTTTGCGCTTTGTAAACGAGTAATGCGAACAATATTGTTTCCATAAAGCTCTTTAGATATCAAATGATTTTAAAAACATTTCGGTGTCACCTTACCTCTGTTTTAGAATGGCAGAGTATAATAAAACCTAAACTTTTAATTCTATTTTTAGTCAAACGCACTGTATGTAAACTAGCATAATTACATAAACCATAAACATATTTCATGTAATCAATCCGTTCTGCTGCTTTGAAATTAATTTAAATATTGTTTACGCATAGGATACGTAACTTACAATTTATATATTTACTAACATTGACCTATACGACCACAGATACCATGCAGGATTATTTTATGTTTGATATCAATGTTTGTATGGGAATTTCCAACTAAAGCTTTAATCTGAAGTTTTTTTTGTTAATCAGTAAAAGTTTCCAAGATTTTTAAATCCATTAACATAACTTTTCAGGTTTGTTATATTTCCAATATTTTGTACATTAAAGTAGAGGTCAGCGCGTTAGACTTCTACGCCGAAGTTATGGGGTTCAATTCCTAGCACCGAAACATTGGCCGTTTTCCCTTACAGGACAATGGCAAACCAGCGAGGTTTGGACTGAAGTGTATACACTTCCGATAATTTGGAGCTCACGTTAAGCTGTAGGTCTTCTATGTCTGTACTACTTTAAAACGTGCAAAACAGGTATAGAGGAGAAGATCGCTACGTCTTGTAAGAGACAAGAGTGCTCACATAAGAAGAAAACAATATGCAGCCTACCCAGTACTAACAATAATCTACAAATAGGGTTTGTCAAATATTGTTTTATTTCAAACATATATTTACACACTGTTAGAATAACTAATCTAAATATATAACATACTAAAATAGAGTATCACATTTACAGTCTTATTTCGTATTAAATAATATTATTCTAATGACAAGTTTGCAATTGTGGTTCGATTTTACTCAATATAAAATTGGATGCGACAATTTCATATGGTACATTTATTAGTTGCTCAACAACTTTAGAGTTAATGGATGAATAAAGGTAGTTATATACGAAATAGCTTTAAACTCGCAACATTATATAAAAAATCAATACTATTTAATAACTACACAAATCACGTAAAAGACAAATACAAAGTCTGTAAGAAAGTAAGAGCGAAAATAGGTTGCCAAATGGTATTCAAAGTGCCAGAGTTGGGACTGCTCAACTTCATAGTTTTAGGTTTCTCTTTTTGCGAAATATTGGGGTCGTATGCAAGTACTTCAAATGCTTCCTTTTCGTGAAAGTAAGTATTATTCATTACAGTGTATAAACCCCGAAAGTCGAACGAATCGGAAACAATAACTTTGCCTATGGCCAGTTGTCCATCTCGAGAAATCCTTCCAATGTAAACCTTGTAGTTTTGCTCAGTGCCACCGGCAATCAAATGCACGTTACTTAAAGTTTTAATGTCAGTAGAAGTTGTTTTGATCCATCTAAAGTGTTCTGGATGGTGAGTACAGAGAATCTAAAAATGAAGAAGTTAATAACAAACTATTTTCTGTTTTCTAGGCATTTTACATACCTGAACACGCGATGTTGCCACATTACTTTTATATCCCCATTCATACAACATCTTCTGCTCTGCTTCGCGTATTTGGCCAGTTAATATTACTTGATTTTCGCAATCACGGTGTACGGTTTGCCCAATATACGTCGTCTTTCCTCTTGCATCCATTCCTCCTGGTAATGCATCATGTGGTATATCACGGGTGTATTCTCTCCAATAATATCCTAAAATTGTATTCAGAAATGTAAATTACAACGGAAATAGTAAACTAGATGGGTATGGCGAGGTGTTAAGTCAAAATTGACACAAATATGTTAATATTAAAGCAGATCCTAATAGAATTACTAAATTCCGTGTGTTTGAGGTTTAGCAATTTCGGTACAATATTGCTTGTTAGATCGTTAATTAATTGAATTTGGTATAAGTAATTAATGTACAAACGCAAATGTGACATGTATAAAATAGTCTTGATATATTCTGATTTGAATTTAAGCGAAGTTTGTTATTAATACAGCGGATTTTAGTATATTATATAAATCTGAAATCGATACATACCTACAGATAGATCATCACGTAATGCACCTGGACTGCCATAAACAACACTAAAACTGTACACCGCAACACAAATTATTAACTCAGATAAATGCATTTTGCTCATGATATTGCTAAAATAACAGTAACGGTTTATTTCCATTTCTGCTTTATATACCGCATATTTAAGATAAGTGATAACACATGCGTAAACATATTTTCAATTGGAAACAATTTTTAGTGCTAATTTTCAGAGATAATCTGTTGGTCAATTTATTTACATTGAAACCTTGAATTATCTCTCCACCATGTAATGATAATTCACAGAAAACCAAATTAAATTTTGATACAAATATTGACGTAATATTCGCTATATTACGACAAACGTACATGTAATTTGATGCAAACGCAATGGGCCATTCCGTCTGCTATTCTTATATTTTAAGTATCATATCTTATGTCTATGTTAAAATAATTATCGAATGTCACTGCGGGACAAATTGTGAAGCTATACATAAACTAAAAAAAACATATATCTTATGCAAAACTCTATGGCCTTTTAGATTTTTTCTTATTATCGATAAGGAAGAACTATTCTTGGAGGCCTATTATCGACTAGTTTCGTGCTAGATATTTTATTATTTGCCATAATTAATTATGCAGATTGATTTCTAGAAATACTATCACGTTCTGCTTATGCAAATATTATTATGTATTTATCAATAATTTCATTTAAGATTTTTCTGTCGGTATTAAATTGATTTCTTATTAAAATTGCGCTTATTTTTGGTCTTCTTCTTTATCGTGGTAACGATTACATACTGTTATTCAGTAGTAAGTCTAAATCACTTGCCAAAATATTACCATTGATACTATTACCCATTTCCAAATTTATAAATTTTGTTTTCCGAGGAACTGAAATACCGTGAGAGCAATAAAACACCAAGTCAAAGACACCCTTCGAATTTTAACCCTTGTCTTAGATTAGTCTGTAATTATAAAGATGTAAACATTATAAATATGTTTTAACTGTCAAACATTAATAATTGACAGTTTAGATTTCAATATTTATTAGATTATTAATTTAATTAATTGATTACAGCAAATGTCATTACAATTACATATTACAGTACTGTGAATTATTAAAGATGTTAATAGTGGAAAATAAAATTTTCATATTAGAATATTATTTTCAGAATTGTAGCAAGAATGAAAATGCCGAATAGCAATATTCATTTCAAACCCGTTACACAGAATTTCAATAGCGTTTTCTGAATGAAACTGAAAAACTTCACTTATACCAATTCAAATTTCCAAGATTATAGTGAATAATTTTAGAGAAAGTGGAAGCGTTGGAAGGCAAAGGGATCAGGAAAGCCTATGAAAAGAACTGCAAAAGTTATTGATATGTTAGGGATATCATGGAAGCAACTCCTTTTAGACTGATCAGAAAACTAACCAAGAAATTGATTTGAAATACGGTAATTGTCGAACCATTTATAAGAAGCTTGGAGCATGTTTCCATACAAAATCTATACGGTTCATCAACTTTCATAGCGTGATTTCCAATCTAGGACAAAGTATTGTCACTAGTTCTTAAACAACATAAATAATAATCACATATTGGATTTTAATTGGTTCAACGATGAAACCTGGTTTCACCTCAATGGCACCACAGCCATAATTTGAGAATATGGATAACAGATAATCCGTATATGTTTGAGGAAACACCGTTACATCCACACAGATCGGTTTATGGGTCGTTATTTCATCAAGACGAATAGTTTACAAGTATTTTGAAGGACATATAACTTCCGAATATCTTAACTCCCTTTTTCATTGAACTTCATGATAATGAAATTAGAAACTTCCAGCAGGACAATGCAACAGCATATACTGCTAATCGTGTCATACAATTTTTACAGGATGTTTGTGATGATCGGTTAATTAGTAGACATTTGTTTCAAGCAAGGTCACCAAATTTTGCAGTTCTAGACTTCTTTCTATTTCCTACCTGAAAAACAATATTTTTAGTAATTGACCAAAGAATCTAGAAGATTTTCAAAATGTGATTTCACAAAAGTTAGATGAACTTACCCCGGATACTTTGGTGAATATGTTTGAAAACCTTAAGGGAAGAGTAGATTTATGTTTAGAAAACAATGGTCTACATTTTCAACATCTTCTGTAAAATCCTTTATCTACTTGGATGTGCACATGCGTGTGCAACAATTTTATTTCAAATAAACGTTTAATTACATACCCCCATAACCGCACAACCTGACTACATCTACCACAGAACGCCTGAAACAACCATATAACCTACAATATAGCTAAGTGAAAGTGTAGACAAACACTGGAAAATAAAGTGTTAATTTTAAATTTCTGTTAAATAACTAAATGATAACCTAATACAATTTGAAACGTAAACCGTCAATTATTAATGTATGGCAGTTAAAAATATTTATAATGTTTACATTTCTATGATTACAAGACAAGACTTTAAAATGCCAAGGGCGTCTTTCTATACTTAGCTGAGATCTGTATTTGGTTTTTATGGCAACCACAGCAGAAAACCCACACACAAATATAAGATGTTGAAAGTGGTAAAACTGCACGAAAAGCTCTTCGCTTAAATGCAGAAAATCAATCATCAACACTGACCCAAAATATAAACAGTTATTTAGATCGGAATTGTCGTCTGATATCGCTGCTTTGCATGAAGTCTATAGATTGTTGCTCTCCTGAGAAACTTAAGAAACGTTCAGAGGTAATTTGAAATAAGTTCCTAAGCCAATCATGTATTGGCAGTTATGTTAAGGGCAGTTACAAAATTTGTTTCTAAAATTCTTCGTCAACATTAGTAAATGATTGTCTTACTCTTCTTCTTCGTCTTCTTTGATTGGATTTAAGTCTATTATTTCACAAAGTTTCAAATAATGTTATATCCCGTGATGATGTTACTGTCCTTCCATATCTTGGATGGTCTCCTCTATCTTGTTCTCCAAGTATACTTACAACTCTTGCTGTTCTTCTATATAGGCATTGACTCTATCGACATGTTCAACCCAACCTTTTCTTCGTATTTTCACACATTTTATTAATATTTTACATTGCTGTCGAATATCTCTCTTGGGCACTCTATCAAATCATGTTTTTCCCACTTTCAATTGCAGTATATTCGTTTTCGTGCTATTTATAAGTTGTATCGTCTGTCGGGTATGTGCCCGGCTGCGTAAGATATAATTGGCCTTACAGTTGTCTTGTACAGCTTTATTTTAGCTTCCGTGGACATGTATTTATTTTACCATACTACGTCGCTTATATGTACGGGTATCCTAGCTAGTTTGTCCTTTGTTGTTTTACAACTTGATAGAGATTTTGGTTACTTAACCTAAATAGTTTAATTTCGTAAGTTTCTTAATTAAGTTAAGCATTTTAGGAATTCCTTATTGATTTTGTCAATTTCTGCTTCCTCTCTATATTTTAGATTGCTGACCGAATTTGGTATCTCTTCTGTTGATATTTGTATTGAATTCACACTGGGCAATGGGCAATGAGAAAGGTAATTCATTAGTAGTTTCGGTTTTGTGTAGTTCTTCAAAGTATTGTGCCCATTCTTCTATGCCAATTCCATTTATTCTTATGTATTCCTATTATACCTTTTTATTCCGCACAATGTTCCATACATCTTTGGGCGCCGTAGATGTAATGCTCCATTCCTTTTGTAGAAGCCTATCATTGGTCTCCTTTAATATGCCCGATTCTATTATTAGTTGCATTATGTTTTTTTTTTGGTCCATCAGGTTCCAAGACATAATGTTCCAGATTGCAATTCTTATAGTATACCGTTTGCGAAATCGTCGTCTCCATGGTGTGTGCCTTCAAATTTCCCAGGACAATTCCGAGGCTTACTTTATTTCCGTGAGGCTTGTATGTTTTACATCCCTGAGTAGGTTGCTAGCCTGGCTCAGAGATGTTTCCTCCTCCTTTTTCAAAACGGACTTGGGACCGGTTATGCCACACGTAAACGATTGTCAACAGATAAAAATAAAAATTAATGTGTTGCTCTTCTGCCTTATACGTCTTGATAATTCATCCAAATTTCCAAAGATTTCTAATATCTGTTGCTCTACCTTCTCCTTCCATAACAACAACAACAGCTTTTTTAAAAAAAGCGTTACCTTCTTCACTTATGTGTATTTTCTCCTTTGAGTTGCAGGTTTGATATATTTAGTTCATTGAATTTGTCCGCCAACCAACTCAATTTCATCAAGTGATTTTAAACTTCTCTGCTTCCTCGATGCTTTCCTCTTCCACGGATTGCCATTTCGTCTCTTAACTTGTAAATACGCTTTAAACATTTTCCTTGTGATAAATATCTCGTCCCGCAATAAAATGGTCGCACTGAATATTCGGCCCTAGCCATGTCTTTGCGCAAAATTCACAAACCAATCTGGATTTTAGGGATCACACTTATATACGTATAATTGACGACGGTTGTAACTGTGAATAACACAATGTTTGGACCAGGTCTCATTTACTTAGAAGCAAGAGCGTCTCTATGAATCCAAATGCTTTGTGAGGATTTTTCCGTCTCAAGCGCTTGTAAACTGTTATACTTTCCAGGTATTGTTGGAGCACCATCGCTGCACATTTTTAAACAAGTTTTTCACTGTATGTTTACCTTGTGTGTAAAACCGTCTAATATTTTTAATAATTTAAGTACTATCGTTCTTTTTCCTATTGGTTCACAAAGCAAAAAGCTCTTCAATTGCTGATAATCTATTGCTGAATTTAACATAATCAATTACATGCCAGCCCTTGTTGCTATCTGTTGCCTCGTCAAGCTAGATGGAGAATAATTGGCAACAAAGCTTCAATAACAGTTCTTAATGAATATCTTTACATATATCACCAATTCGTCTACCAACAGTATCATATCGTAGCGGTATGCATTGTTGTTGTTTAGTAAAACTTTCTCCAAACATAGTTTCCACAATATCAATATTTTTGAAGCTTCCCAACAATCCTTAGTTGTAACGATTCCTATGGACGGACATCATGGCATTCATTAGAATGGCAGGAAGGTTTGCTCAAAGAGTGGAAAAGGAGGTAAGAAAGGAAGGGAAAGCGAGTTTTATTGATTGGAGGGATGCCAGGGGTTAGTAAAAAGGATCCATAATGGTCTATTCGCTCGGCATCTCACGTCCCCCCCCCCCCCGGAGGGTGTTGATTATTATTGAGGGGATTCCAGGGGTTAGTAAAAAGGATCCATAAGGGTCTACTCGCTCGGCATCTCAAGCCCCCCATAGGTGATGATAAAGGGGACGTCAGGCGTTAGTAAAAAGGCTCCATAGGGGCCTACTTTCTGGGCATCTCAATCCCCTCCATGATGTACTACTACTATTAGTACTAGTTGTAGCAATCTCTTTTTCCTGCTTATTATATGTGAATACAAAATGGAGAAATTACGTTTAACCGTCTCCATTTAAATGTTACTGAAATTTATCTCTATTTGTTCTGCTTGTATATTATTATGTAATTCTAGCACAGCATTCTTATTATAACTGTGAGATCTTGCAATAAAACAAGAAATTGAGTTAAACTTGCCATGCATAATAAATCTTCATATTACAAATATTTTTCTTAAATTAGCAGAAACTTGAACTGAAATTCGCAGAAGCGAAGGAAGAGCGGCAGAAAACTTAAAAAATTAACGAAGCATCTTCGCTAAATTATTCCAAACTTCCGAACTTTTAAAAAGTAAATTAAGAATTTAACTGCTTTCTGGAAGTTATACGGGGAAGCATTTATACCAGTTATTCGCAGAAACTATTTTATGTGTTATTTAAGCGTAAGAACCTGCAATGTTAATGAAAATACGTGCCTCTTGAACTCACAAGGGTATGCGGATATTTTTAAACAATATTAATTTAACTTTTTAGGATTTACAGCAACTTCTGTTAAGAGTGTTGAGCAACAATCGTATGAAAGGCTCTTCAAATGAAGTATAGATGACATTAATAGTTGGGAAATTATTGTAGGGAGAATGTGTTTCATGAACAACTGTAACTCAATAAGTCATTCTGTTTAGTTCTTATTTGTGTGCAGTTTGTTGCAGAAACAAGTTTGTATGGATATTGAAAAATATAAAGGAGATTGATTATCTGGCAACGGGTTTATCAGTATCGGAATGATAATAATCTACTTAACTGAAAAAAGAACAGTGCTGAAAAGACCTGGCTTACTGAAATAAAAAATAGAAATTGTACATTAGGACCGCGTTCGTGCTCATAGAAGTGTCATTGCCACCCCTAAGCTCAGCTAATTCAAATAAGATTTGCTGCCACATCAACTTTACACTGATTATGTGATCATAGCAGGCGATTTTAACGCCAGAATTGGTAACGTACCCGTTGAAAGCATTATGGACAGACATGGAGAAACCGTCGTAAATAATAATGGAAAGCTGCTCATAGACTTTGCCACGTACAATAATTTTAAGATTACGAACACATCCTTCCCGCACAAAGAAATTCATAAATTTACTTGGAGCGCCAGAGGAAGTCGATCGATCATAGATTATGTACTTACCAATCAAAAACTATCAATATTGGTCCAAGACACAAGAGTTTACCAGGGTAGTGACATTGGTACGGATCACTTCTTGTTGATATCGAAAATAGCCATTCCTAAAAGATGGAAGAAGTCGTACGTGAAAACGAAGTGCCGGAGAGAAACCTTCAAAGTACACTTGCTACAAGAGGATAGCATACGACATCTTTACCAGAGTAGGCTGAACCAATACATACAAGAAAAAGCTACCAGCAGAAACATCAATTACGAATGGGAAGATATTAAAGATGTCATAGTGAAAACGGCAAAAGAAACCTTAGACACTAGAAAGAAACGAGTTGCCAATAAAGGCCTAACTACATGGAACGAACAGATTGCGCAGTTAATAAAAGAAAAGAAACAAGCGTATTTGGAATACCTGCATTTGAACACTGACGAAACTAAAATAGAATACAAAAGACATTGCGCTATAGTCAGAAGAGAAGTCAGAAAGATTAAACGCAATAGCTGGGACAAATATGTCTGTGACATAGAGCATGATGTTCACGGAAGACAAGACAAAGCATACAAAATACTAAAACACCTAAATAAAACCGAAAAGGATAATCTACAACTGAACGTTATCAATGAAAACGAATGGCTAAAATACTACAAAGAACTGTGGACGCAAGATGAGGACGAACCAGCAATATTAACATATAGCGACGAAAACGTAGATAACATTACGATGGATGAATTAATATTAGCACTACATCACTGCAAAAATAAAAAATCCCCAGGAAGTGACGGCTTAAATATAGAATTAATAAAATATGCCCCTGCTTCATTACATGCACGTCTACTCGATTTTATAAATATTTGTTGGAAATATGGTCATATACCAGAAGAATGGAAATTGGCAAAAGTGGTCCCAATATTCAAAAAGGGAGACCGCAACGACTGCAACAACTATAGAGGCATTAGCCTGCTAAACACCTGTTATAAACTCTATGCATTTATCATAACACAACGCCTAAATGCTATATTAGAAAATATCCTCTCAGAATATCAGCACGGTTTCAGAAAAGGACGGTCCTGCTCAGACTGTATTTTCTCACTAACCCAACTAGTAGAAAAACGCCGAGAATATAACTTACCCACTTTTATAGCGTTTATCGACTATAAAAAAGCGTTTGATAAAGTAAACAGAACAAAACTGTGGAAAATTATGCTGAAGCAAGGCATCCCTCAACACCTAGTGAGAGCAATACAAAGCTTATATATGGATAACAAAATTATAATCGAAACAGACAAAGCCAGTGGAAACGAAAACACAGAATCAATTAACGGAGGAGTCCGACAGGGGTGCCCGTTGTCACCTTCACTTTTTAATATATATATTGACAAAGTCATGCAATGCTGGCAGACGGAACTGAACAAACATTTTATAGTAAATGGCTCCCCCGTTGATACAATACTATTTGCAGACGATCAGATTCTGTTAGCAGACTCGGAGGATAATCTACAAAGAGCAATACACAAATCATACAAAACATCTAAAAAATATAATTTACAAATTTCCACTTCAAAGACTAAGGTGATAGCTTTTAAAGGCCAAGATCCCATTAGAGCAATCATTGTTGATGACACGCCAATAGAACAAGTTAATTGTTTCAGCTATTTAGGATACAACATTACATATGAAGAACAAAGAGATATTAATAGCAAAATAGCGAAATTCAACTACATGTGCGGAACAATAAAAACTTATCTAGGAAACACAAGGAGAGAAACGCGCCTTAAGTTTTATAAGGTTCCCGTTTTACTATACGGATGCGAAAATTGGACGATTACTAAAAGCCAAGCAAGAAGAATCGAAACAGCTGAAATGAGATTCTTACGACATACGGCTGGCTATACTTTACTGGACCATAAACGTAATGAGGATATTAGACAAGAATTAAATATCTTTAATCTAAACGAAAAAATAAACCAGTACATAACCAATTGGCATGATCATCTCAATAGAATGGACAACTCTCGCATACCGAAACGACTACTCCATTACCAGCCCACATGTGGAAGAAGAAACGTTGGACGGCCTAAAAACCGCTGGAGAGACCAGCTCTAATCTATGAGACCGGAACAAACCAAAAGGTTTAACCCTTGACGCTGTTGATGATGATCAACTTTACTCATCTGATATTCGTCTGACTTCCATGTATAGCCGGGACGTTAAGGGATCAGAATTTCTTGTTTGGAGTATCGTTCTCTTCAAAATAGCATAAACCATTTTCTATTACATCATGAGAACATTTTTATGAGTAGTTTCAATAGAAGTTAAAAACTGACAGTAGGCAAACCTAAAGTTTGAATAATATATTCTACTTCTTGAATTATTTTCATTTGATTGTAATTTTTACTTTAAAAAAGAGAATACATTTTACTGGCCCTAAGGCGAATAGAATACGTAGCTGATCTCAATATGTTTCAAAAGAAATGACTTCACAATCAGTACAGAATGGGCATGTGCATTGCCATACAATAGTAACTTCGAAATTGCGATGCAATCATCACTTTAATGTAAAATCCACTATTTACAGTTTCTGCTTCAGACAAGCATTCTGTGTGGCTAACATCCTTTTTATAAAAAAAGGTAATCAAGATGGATTTGGGATTCCTACAATAAACGCTTTTGGACCCTGGTGGTGATTTTACAGTGCACTGTATGCTCTGACGTTTTATATCTTGTTCATACTAAACCACTCATAACAAATTACCACCGACAATGCATTTTTTAAATATCTATGAAACTGGTTAAGCACACACCGGCTGTACGCAGTACTGGTAAAACATAACTACCTATTGGTTAAAATAATATATTATATAATTATAGTTTTGAAGTTATTCAGTATCACTTGAAGATAGAAGAACATCTTGGAGCAAGCTGTGGCTATGTCTCGTGGTCTCTGTTTTAATCCCGATAGGATAAAATTCCGTGTCTGGGCATCGCTGCATATTTTGGAAATAAGTTTAGGTCGACTCTCGTACTTTACCTATTGGAATTTGTAATTTTTTACGGAGTTGTTTATTTCTCACATACCATTCTGCATCTGTCGTGATTCTGACTACCTTATTTTGCAATTTCTTTAATGTGGGTTTTATTTGCGGTACCCCATACTACAGAGACGTAGACTACTATAGGGCAGATTATGCAAAGGTACAATAATATCGTACGTTTAATTCTTAAACTGGGTTGCCTGTTTAGGAGTGGATACAATATCGCTAAGTGGCCGCATCTTTGATTAATTTTTTGTTGATTTAAAAACCCTGTGTTAGCCTACAATCCAAGTATACGCCGATATATTTAACCGCTTGATCTGTGGGATTCCATTAATGGACATTAACCTAGACTTAAGGGTCTTCTGAGTGCAAATATTTTTCTAATGCATTTTGTGGGATTAAGTGTAATATTCCATTCTTCAAACCATTGATACGAAATATCCGTGGAGTTTTACAAGATATTAACCGCTGTATGTATATCTTCAGGTTGCGTGAGAAGGGCTGTATCATCGGCATACATTTCAAGGCTACCGCTGTCTGGAACGGGTACGTCATATATGTATATATATTAAACAGGATTGGTCCGAGTACTGAACCCTGTGGCACCCCTGAGAGAGTTTGTCTTCTTCTCGATTTAGAACTCTTAATTCTAACAACGAATGTGGTGTTAATAGTAGAAGTAGTACTTCTAGTACAATATGATTAGCGTCAGCATTTTAATCAATAACACTTTGAGCCATACCTTATAGGACGGTTGCTGTAGATCTAGAAAGGCAATTGTTGTATGTAGTTTGGTTTCATATCTGCATGTCATTCTTTATGTAATTCTTAATAATTAGTGGGTTGCAGAGTATGCATTTCTAAATTCAAATTGAATAGGTGGTAGATGTTATGTTCTTCTACAAAAGTGTTTAGTCCAGATTGCACAACATTTTCTAGTATTTTCGATGAGGTACATAACAGGCTTATAGAGCGATAACTGTTGGAATTACTTCTTTCTTTTCCTGGTTTTAGAAATATTACAATTTCAGCATGATTAATGGAATGATTAATAACAAATAAAGAATGCTGATAAGGGTGTATCAGCAAGGAAAGTTTAATAGTGCTTATGAAACTTATTTAAAACGATTGCAAGAAGTTTGTGCGCAGCAAAATCAATATGAGATAACCAAAATGAAATACTTGTTTTATTCCTGTCAGTCCTAAACAAACAGATATATGTATACCGTTAATAATTTGGTAATTCATAAAATATCACTCTCTTATCTGTTAAGGCTCCTCACTAGCATCCTTTTCGTTATAGATTTCTACCAAATACAGACAAAATTATTTCTGATTTCGTCACTGACTTCATGAACAATAATACTAATTAAAATAAATAATCAGTAGGTTTCATAAGCTTTCTTTTATTAAAAATAAATCTTATTAAGATAATTCTTAAACTAAATAATACATCACCGGACTATGCTATTTACATTTCTTAATTTATGTTTTCTGCATCACCCTAGATATTTTTAAATTAACTTAAGAAACAGAAGTTTGATAAAAAATTGATTTACAAAACAAACTCAGTGCGATATTAAGGAACATTTATCACAATCACTTTTGCAAACATTAACACTAATTTAAGAACCACTTATACTAATACTTTCACGAAAAATACAGCATACGTAAAGTAATAAGGCCGAAAAGCGGTTGCCATACACCATTGATAGGAGATGAGTTAGGACTTTGTAATTTTTGAGCTACTGGGTTTTGCCCTGATTTATAAGTGAGAACATCAAAGGAAGAGAGAACGTGAAGATATTGTCCATTCATTGTGGTGTACAGCCCCTGGAAGTTAATATTGTCGGTGACTAAAACCCTTCCCACTGCTTCTTGACCTTCTGTAGACGCTCTTCCAATATACACAGTGTAATTCTTCTCAATTCCGCCGGAAACTAAATGCAAGCCTTTCAGTTTGTTTATTTCTGTTGCGTTCGTTTTAACCCATTCTAGCAATTCCGGATTACGAGTGCAAAGAATCTAAAAATAACATACAAAATTAACCCGCTTGCATTTTCATGTATTTTCGAAATTTATGAAGAAAATAGTAAAATAAATACCTGAATGTGATCTTTAGTTTCGTGTTCTTCAAAGCCCCACTCGTAAGTCATTTTCTGTGCCGCTTCAATTATTTGTCCAGGTAATACTAAAGGCGTTTGACAGCCCGTATAAAAAGTTTGTCCGATGTAGACTGGTTTTCCTCGGCTATCTTTTCCTCCTGGAAATGCATCACGTGGTACGTCCCTTGTGTATTCTCTCCAATAATACCCTGAAAGATAAATATATTTGTAACGATACAGAATACCTGCCGATATATTGTTAATAAAATAACTTAGTTTGATAGAAATATTTACGAATACAAAGATATCAGGATATGGTTATAAATTCGTTTTTGTTGTTCTGTCTTTTGGAATTTACTAATACCTATCTTTTACATACCTTTTTCTAAGTCATAGTCTGACGAACGAGGATTCGCTTCCACATAGGCACCGAAAACGAATACCAGAAAGCAGAAAACTACCTCGTACGGAGTCATTTTGCTTGTGTCAATGAAAGTAATAATCGGCAGTGCTTTATATAGCTCGTACTTTTAAGATAACTGATGACATTGCTGCAAAAACATACACTTTGAATTCCCAATAACTTTGTTATCCGCTCAGATTAATCAGTTGGTACAGTTGTTTACAGTACAATCCTCAGAACCATTTTTAGACGTATAAATAGTTTCTACAAAAATTGCTTGTTTATTTTTTTTGTTTATTTTCATTATCAAATATTCTCTTTTAGCGATGTTAAATAGTAAGCAAAAGCACTGCGTTGAACGTTTTAGGGAAATTGATATTGCAAACCTTGAATGTACAATTTATTGCAATAATTCAGTTACTATGCAAACAAGTTTCTAGGTTTTAGATCCTCTAGCAAACAACATTGCTAATCTAAAATACCAAACTCTTCATCTAATGATATACTGGGTTGGGCAGAAGTATTTCCGGCTTAGCTGGAAATGTTATGAACTTTTTTTATTTTAATTGTAATTGTATATTTTAAGATATGTTGACATAACTCTTTTTGCCAGTTTATTTTGATTATTTTATTTGTAATATATCTAGAGATATTAAACAATAGTATAATAATAATTGTTATCTAGTAGTTCATGAATACAAAAGATTGTAAGAACATTAAACAGTTTTGTAAAGTTGTTAAATTTTGTTTAGTTTATGTTGTGATGTATTGGTGATCGATTAACAGCCCAAAAGTATTTAGAACTTAGAAGTAGAGGAGAATAGAGAGAGAAACATTTTGAAATGATATTACCAATTAGGTGGTAGGGTGCACGAGTTTTATTGATTGGCCCGATCGTTCTCCGGACCTGAATCCATTGGATTTCTTTCTTTGGAAATATTTAAAATCTAGAGTTTTTCCCAAACCACCAAATAATTTGGAAGAAATAAGACTCAGAATTGGTAAAATAAGAAGAATTCCTGCAGAGCATGTTGTTTATATAACTGAAGCCTCTATAGTTAGACTTGGTTATTGCCAAGACGTGATGTTGAGCATCTTCTCAATGCGTTGGTTTTTTCTGTTGTTTATTGTTTTGTTCTCATGTGTTATATAGTAGATAATAAGATAGATAGATAGATAATAAACAAATTAGGAAGCATTCTTTTTGAGTGTCTTGTTCAATATCTATAGAACTATTAAAAATATACTCATCAAACTTTACATCACTAAACTCGCAGAAGATATACTGGGTATTTTGTTTAAAATAAAAAAATTGATATTATTTTCGGCTAAACCGGAAGTCCCATTAAACGTCGAACACCTTAATTGTATCCCCCTTATATCGAAACCTTCAAGTAGAAAATTTTGTCGAAATCGCTATTGCCGTTGTAAAGATATTTACATTGTTCCGTACTTTTGCCCAACGCTATTTGAAAACCATCCAGACAAAAATAAGTTACCGCCTTTAGCATCATAGTCTTCACAAGTTCCCGTCTCTCTAATTTGCCTCTGCTAACCACAGCCTCTGCATCGTTTTCCATGTTCACTTTAGACATCTCCTTTTCCTCTTATATGGTAAGACCCATACGCATAGTTTCTTTAACCAGCGATTATTTGTCATCTTCTGTACATTCAACATTACCGTACTATCCTAATCATGTTATTTCAATGGGTTCTATTATATCAATGTTTATTTTCATTCTTTCTCTTATTTCTGTTTTCGGAATTCGATCCATTTTTGTTAATCCGCAACAATTCCTCAAATATTCGATTCAATCCATCAGCGCAATTTCTCTTCCTTTTCTTTTTAATAGGTCGTTAACCTATTTTACATCAATTTTAAAGACTGCTCATGGCACCCAGAGGTCCATCTTTCTTTCCACTTTCTTAGAGGTCTTCCTCTTGATCTGGTTCCATGGGGTACGTTGGTCGTATTCTATCGTCTTCCATTAGACGTGCTTTTTTCACTATCTTTGCTTCTCCTTCTTCCCCGTTCCGATGTTTGGTTTTCGATTAATTGAGTCGTTTTTTTTTATTTTGCCATGGGTAATCCCACGATCCCTCATCCTTTCTGATCCCGGCTTGGGACCGGCACGGGCGGAGTTTAGTGCAACTGTAGATAAAAACTGCTATTAATAAACAACTGAACAAAAGTATTTACCTCAGTTCGCCTTCCTTCAAACTGATATAAATTCAAGGTGATAGTAGTGGTAAGTTAATTAAACTCAGTGACATGGAAATCGCAACACCAAGAAGGGGTAGGAATTTTTTGACCACATTTGGCAGAAACGTTTCACTACTAATAGGTAGCACTTGATTAAAATTTAAAAAAAAAAGAACAAAATATAAACATAATTTTATTAATAATGGGTTCGTGGCATCGAGTCTAGCAGATGGTTTATTACCTCTTGAGGTATTGTGTCCCAAGAAACCTGTAATTCGTGCTGTAGAGCTTGCAGCATCTGCGGAGGATGCAGAAAGTTCCTCAATCTTCTCCCCATAATGTCCCAAACATGCTCGATGGGCGAAAGATCGGGCTGACCATGGCAAGAGATTAACATGATCCTCTGCAAATCGGTCCATAGAACGTCTTGCAATATGGAGACGGGCAGTATCCTGCTGGAAAAGTGGGTATTCCAACTGCTGAAGAAATGGAAGAATATGGGGTTCTACCACCTCATCCACATATCGCTTTCATATTGGCTTGGATGAATAACATACGGGACCTACTCCCATAAGTTTATAGCACCCCATACCATAATCCCCACAGTTTGGTGCACATGCCTCGGAACAGAAAATTCAACATTGATACGTTCCCCACGTGTTCGTCTGACCCTCATACGGCCACCATGCATCCTCAAACAGAATCGGGATTCATTACTGAACAAACATTGCTGTAGGTGTTGAGTCGTTAGTGGTAACACAAGATGTGGCAGATAGGATTGCAAGCCGAAAGCTCTGATTCTGCGGTAAACCGTTCCAAGGGTTACAGAACGACCTTCGTTAGCTAACCATTGATCGGCAATTGATCTGGTACTGGAGAATCGGTTTCTTGTTGCCATAAATCGAAGATGGCGGTCCTGCACCCCATTTGTTCTTCTTCGTCCCCCGTTTCCTCTTCTGCGACGTTCTTGATCCTCTTTAGTCCATGCCTGATAGCAGCGCATGATGGTGGATTGGTTCCGGTTAAGGCGATTTGCAATTTCTCTGAACGAAAAACCACCTTCGCGCAAACAAACAATACGACCTTTGTCGAATTTCGCTTAATTGGCGGTAGTTTTCACGTTGGCGCACTCTAGGCATGATCACACCCTCAAAACAAACGATGAAAAGCGAAAACAATAAAGAACTGAACAAAATCTCGCAAAACATACACCTGATAAAATTATTAGAAAAAACTGAAAGAATTGTCAGATAAGCCATTATCACTTGATGTTGCGATTTCCATGTCACTGAGAATATATTCTATTCTTAATGACTATAATGAATATAAGGTTTGATGTAAATGGATTGTCAGTCGGATGGTTACTTTCTATTTATATAGATTGCGTATACAGAGTCTTAATGAAAAAACTGACGAGTTATTTGATAAAAAAATATATTTCTAATAAATAAAAGACAATGAGAAATACATAGATTTGCACTATATTCATGACAAATATTTTCAATAATTCCACCATCTGTCTGAATAACTTGGTACAAATGTATAAGAAATTATTTGTTTAGCTGGTAGCATATTTTTCATAATATGGACTATTTCCTGTATAAGGTCGTCTGTTGTGTAGAACCTATTCTCGTACACTCCATATTTAAGATAACTACAACAAAGTTTGTTCGCAATGGATTCCTTGTCTCTTGTCTAATGAACAAAAATGCGTTCGAATGGGCTTATCTCCGCAACATCTCACAGACTATAAGAAAAATGGTGATGACTTTCTTCTGTCAATAGTTGCTGGTGACGAAACTTGGTTCCATTACTACAAGCCATCCAGTAAGTTATCGCCGGTGCAGTGGAAACATCCAAGTTCACCACTACCGAAGAAGTTTAAAGCAGACAAGGTGATGTTAACATTTTTTTTCGGCCATGGAGGACCCTTGTTGATAGAGTTTAAGCAACCTGGAGTAAATGTCAATGCAAATCTGTACAATGAAACTTTGAACAAGCTTCATCAAGCAATAAGACGGAAACGTCCAGGAAAACTTATGCGTGGGGTGATTTTACTCCACGACAATGCTAGGCCTCATGAGGGAAAATAACATCTTCAAGGAAAGAAATGGAGTGTTTTAGAGCATCCACCATGTAGCCCGGATCTATCGCCTTGCGATTTCCATATTTTTGGACCGCCGAAAAAGACGTTAAAAGGTCGGCATTTTGAGTCTGTCGCAGAATTACAGATAGCTGTGGAATACTTCAATCAGCAGCCTCAAGAATTCTATGAGCAGGGTATACGTCGGTTAGTAAAACTATGGGATAGGTGCCTTAACTGAAACGGTAATTATTTGTAATTAAGTTGTTGAATAAATTATCTATAAAGCAAAATTGGGTTGAAATTGAACACTTCTCGTATGAAACACATGAATTAAAGAATATCGAATTGTTTTAAATCGTTTGTTTCTATTTTATATTCTTCATATTGGAACGAATTTTGATATTCGTGTATTCTGCTCTGGTTCCTGGTTTTATATGTAATGTAATTATTTATGTAGTGCGCTTCGCCTAGGCGTCTTCTACAATTTTATTCTTTATTTTGCCTCACCTTATTGGGTTGGTTATATTACGTAGGGTCTTCATCTTCTGTACATCATTCTTCTTGTCAAATCTAGTTATAATACGTCATATCTGATTTTCTACGCCGTCTCTGTTAAGTCTTGAAAACGGCAATTTATGTAATTTTATTTCACGCCCTAACGCTGTTCTTGCTTTTGAACGCAATATTGATTTGAAAAATAACCTATTCTAACAACCAACCACACATTTTAACATCTAGAAATTATTAAATCGTTGAAGTTATTATTACATAATTATTGTTTACTTATTCATTAGTAATAATTTCAACAAAGTAAGGCAAGAAACAATTAACATGAATGAAAATAGATAGCGATTAACTATAATTCGATACGTGTTATCTTATATAAGGATTTACGGATCAACACAAGCACATACGACAACACTGTTACCATGTATTTCTAAGCACGCTAGTTCATTATATTCAAGCAGGGACGTCGGAACAACCGCTGTACGTCATAGATATTTTGATAGCGTCATATATCAACATAACACGTATATATTTTACTCAAAAGGAATATGGATATGCAACACATTTAGCACCAACATAAGGTGAAATTTTTAAAGAAAATTAGTTGTATGTAATGGCTTGAAATGAAATTATTTTGCCAAAATCACCAAAATGAAGTTATCATAGGAAATAAATAATCAACAATTAAAACTACAAGAACAGCATTTATTATTTATAAGATGAAAATTGCAAATATATAAATCGAAATCACTGCATTCACTAACAAGGATATCCCTTGCTTTCTTTCATTTTAAACTGCGGTTAAGTTCATTATATTTTAATGTTGTCGATACAGCGTTCACGGTTGAAAAGATTCAAAACATTTACAGCGCTCTGCCATATATTGTCCGTTTACAAATAATAAACACTAATTAACAAAAATAGCATACCTTCCTAACAGAATTTGAAGTCTACTGTTGTTCGTTTCATTTCTATAAAACTTATTAAAAAAGCCAGACTGTTGGCAGAGATGTTTTGGCATGAAACGTTATATTATAAAAATTTGACACGAAAAATATAATTTTTTTAAGAAGTATAAATTACAATCTCCGATTTTTCTGACACTACAATAGACTTCTCGAACGCAACACGTAGTATAAACAAACCTCAGGAAGTGAGGTTAGAATGCGTAATTATAAATAGTTCGATGACGAATAGATTTATGTTGCTTTGTACACCAACAAGTTGGTGGTGACAACCTAATGTCATGAAAAATACTATTATGATGGAATTTTTTGAATTTGAATTTGAATTTTCGCAGTATATTGAATAATCATAAATACATGTCACCCTAAAATTCACCTATAGAACTTTCAATTCAATGGCTATTAAGGAGTTGTCCTCTTCTTCAGCCGGTAGATTATGATGGATATCCGTCCATGTTAATATAGGAAAATTACTGAGACAGTGCG
Source organism: Limonius californicus (assembly GCA_014611495.1). Taxonomy (NCBI): domain Eukaryota; kingdom Metazoa; phylum Arthropoda; class Insecta; order Coleoptera; family Elateridae; genus Limonius; species Limonius californicus. The sequence continues at coordinate 33,529 of JABXWE010004554.1, read as the reverse complement.
CGTGCGTCATGAAATTCCATGACGTCAGGTTCTTACTATGTTTACATTACATTTGAAAGTATGCAACCACACAAACGTTTGCTAATGTTGTTGCAAGAAATGTGTTTTTTAAACGGAAATGGAATATCATTGAAGTAGATTAGTAATTCATAGTAATCATTCTTTCTTAACAATATATAATGTTAAAGAAGGCAAAGATCAATTACTTTAATAGCTAAATATCAAAGTTAAATTAATCGTCGAGGTATATCCGTCATACAGGGAATTTTTCTTGTTAGTACATATTGCCTATGTATACTTTTAAAAAGAACGCGTCAATTAAGCCTATTTTGTAGGCAACCAACTATACCGACAACTAAAAAACAGGAGCAAACGTCACTGCAGTTGTGAATTATTTGAGTATGAAGGTTACGTTGATGCAGTGTTTATATTAAATAAGTATTTCACCTTGTAGGTATATAGGACGCAGATGATGACTTATTTGTTAAATACAAAAATCGACAGGATGATGTTTCTATAAGGTTCCAAGCAGTTGATCCGGGTTCGATTCTCGGCCAACGCAGACTTCTTTTAATTATTATTCTTTGTTATAACTATTAATTATGATTTCTTCAACATAGAATAAAATATTTATATTTATTTCTTCGGTTAAAACGTGATTACTTTTAGTTCTTATTTTATGGGAATTTATTACGCATCCCTCTCATTTAAATTTTCTAACAATTGTTTGTATGGTTGGAAAACAAGGAATAGCTTTTTCTTGATATTTTAGTGAAAATAAGTCTCTCGCAGTTCTTAAGCTGTTGCCATTCTGATACCACATTAGAATTTCTACTTTTTCGTCTTTACTGTACATGGTTGTATAAAAAACCCAAGAAGACACTAAATAAAGACTAATTTAGTTTTTGAAACTTGAATTAATTTGATTGTGTTGGCCACAGCATGCTTTAGTTGTCGGTATAGTTGGTTGCCTACACAATAGGCGTAATTGACGGGTTCTTTTTAAAAGTATACTTAGGCAATGTATACTAAAAAGAAAAATTCCCTGTATATACATACAAAAATAGAAATGCCAATCCCAAAGAAGAAAAATTCTAGCTTACTATAGTTTTTGTTTTCTTATACAAAAACTATAAAAGAATAAATGTAAACATTACAACTGCAACATTACATCAGGTGGCCTTTAAAATAAACATACTTATATTTAGTAATTTAATAAGAATAAACCCAGTTTTATACTTTTTCAAAGTGGACGCTAACAAGTACCTGAAAAAAGTTATTGATGACGCACACGCACGGTCTCAGGAAATTTGCCTATATATACACTGGAAATTTCTTAATAATATCAGACACAGCTCTTTACCGTCAGTTAATTTATACATAGTACAAAATATAGATAACGTTTTATTGCCTAAGGTTGTTAAACATCGCTCTCATTGACGTACAACAGGGGTCGGCAACCCGCGGCCTTCGAGCCTCATACGGCCCACTAAGACTTTTCGTGCGGCCCATGTAATTTCGTTCGAAAGCTGTCTCGTAAAAAAATTTGCAAAAGCTTAAGTGAAGGGCCACTTGTCGGATATTGCATTTCGATTGGTTCTTTCTGTTGGGTTTACTAATTACAAAACTGATTGTATAATAGTGAATCTGTGACGCGATATACTACTACACCTCAAATAGCTCGCAGGTACTCACTCCAATTTCCTTCCCGCATGAGCGGATTCCAGATTTCCTGGATCGAAAATATACCACATCCCGACCTAAGGATTAAGATAGCATGACTGGTTTCATAGCTAAGCTTACAAAAACTCAAATCTTAGAGGTACGCGCGACGCCCGCCCCGACGTCCGTCACCATTTACTGATTGCTCAAGTGGCCCGATCCCTCGAAAAGGTTGCTGCCTTGATGTACAACGATTTTGTTTCGTAGACTCGGCTTTAGGAACTTAGCAGTCTTTTTCAACCTAAATATTGGCAACGGAAGAGGAATATGGATTACAGAAATTACTCTATCAGTTTAAGCAAACAGCTTTCGTACAGGCGAGTTTTTGCCTCACACAGAGTCCATGAGGCATACCGGGTAACCGGTGTGAGATTGTGAGTTTATAGCCCTACCCACCTGGGGTGTTTTTGTTTTTAGATTTGTCATTTTTTCATCTCCTTTGGCATTAAAACGCCACGCTTGCCAGGCGGGTTGACGAGTTATTTTCATCCGTCCACTATGGATACCGACGCTGTTCGCAGCCGCCTACTCTGGGCCAGGCGCTGCCGGTGCCTGTTGGTCCGCGGGAGGTATTATATTTCCCTCCGATTCGGTATATCTACCGAACATTCCCCTATCCGCCATCTGGCATCAACTGGTAAGAAGTACAATATAAAAACCTCTACCGAAAAACCAAAATCGAAGACAGCAGCGAAGAATCACTAAGGTGGAAACAAGTGGCAGAGGTGACAATACTAAGAACAATAATAGGAAAGACAACGTGAGACAGACTACGTAACGACAACATACGAGAAACATGTACAATACAACCAGTAACTGAATGGGTAAACGACAGACGACAGGAATGAGATAGCCACCTATCAAGAAGTGCTAATGATAGATTAGTGAAGATAGTACGAGACAGCCAACCCCAAGAGAGGAAACGTGTTGGACGCCCCAACAGAAGATGAAGAGACAGTTTGTGAATGTTATCGAAGTAGAACAGGCATAATTGTCTAAAATGATAAAGAAGAAGACGAAGAAGATCATTGACAACGTAATTTGGGTTGCCTAAAAAGCACGATTAGGTTTCTTTGAATATCACTTAAATTAAGTCTAGCTTCCGAAATGTAGCAGAAAAAAATAAAAGTAATATACATGGTGGCTCCCAAGAATGTACGAGTCTACCACTCCAAAAATAGGCAACCCAAAACGCATATCACAATATACTGAAACATGTAAGTTTTTATTGGCGGCGTTATGAATTGGAGTTGTCTTATTGATATACTGGACAATTTACTTCTAAATTAATAAAGTGTTTTGTTTACGATTTTATGATACATATGTAAAATTCTTAATCTAAGATATTTGTAAATACGATGTTTTGTTTATGTTCATATTCACCTTATTTAAAAGTCGAGTAGAATAAAACACAAAATATTCTGATTTATAATGCCGCCAATGTAAATTTAGATATTGCAGTACCTTTCGATGTGTATTTTGGGTTGCCTATATTTGGAATGGTAGGCTCGTACTATTAGTGAATCACCCATATACAACTGTTAAATTAATTGCACATTCTTAAATTAAATCATCAGTCATTGTATACGCTGGAGTTAAATTTTATTTCCTTAATTAATTACACTAGTTACAGACAACAATATACAAAGTTACACGCTTTTTTAATATCTACCGACCATGCCCTTCTATGAGGAAAACTTTATACAAATAGCAGCACTTAGCATAGCCAAATAACCTCTCTAATTTCAGATTTAAATTATTCGTATAACAACTTTCTGTTTTCGTTTGTAATCGCGCAGCACTAACTGGTTTCGATGTTGTACGTAACGCGGGCTCCTCCCTTCTTGAGGCAGTTCATTAGAATATAATGCAAAAACTATGTATAACAGCTCGGAGCCTTCTTTACATTTGAATAATGGCATAACAACTCGGCGGATGTAGAGAAAACATGTTCATATATATGAAACGTATCGGAAATTGTGTCCGTCACAGCGCTAAGGGAGGATAACCTCCCAGAGGGAAAAAGAAAACCCATTTTTAGAAAAGTATCTCTATATCTATAGCATTTCAATTTCGCTACATTGTTTGATAGACATTTTCAAAGCGCGGTTTTTACAATTCCATTATCTTGAAGATCTATAAATAATTCCCAGCCCATATCAACTCATAGACTGTCGTTGAAACTTTTCGCCATGTAACATTCCAAACTGCAGTATCAAATCTGAATAAAAGTATACGTTTCTTTTAAATCATTCAAAATTATTCGAAGGGTTACACATAATAAGAAAACCACAGATACCTTCGCTTCGAAGCGAGAATAAGCAATGCTGTCTGAATGATAAGTAGTCTCCCACGTAACTGAAGGAGTTTAAAACTGACAAACTCGGCAATGTACCCACTTCATATTAATTAAACAAAAGTCGTCGCTTCATACTTTTCTTATTAAAAGACGAGTCAGATATCCATTTCACACTCTATAGAGTCTGCACTGCATAAATTTAATATGTTAGTCCCTGCGGCTTTTGCAATATCTTTCTAACATAGAAATGATATACTGCCAGTTTACGGGCTGATATTGTGCATATAAACGATATATGTTAAGTACACTTGCAAGTTTTATGCTGCTCGTGTCGCCGAATGCACGAGATGTGGTAGCTTGAAACAATTTTCTGAAATGTAAATACAATTTTCCTGAGGCATCAAGATTTGATGAAGTTTGCGTTTGGGGTAAGAATTGTGAACGATAGACGACCTAAAGACACGGTTATATGAATAATTTATGCTAAGGGATTTAATTTCAGAAATTGGCAAGTATTGTGAAGCCTAAACAGGGCGGTAAAGATTTAGAAAATGCGAAGGACCTATAACTGCTTAATTGAATTTATTTGCAGTAATTAATTATTTTTTAATTAAACCGTACGGCCGAGTTGCGTATTTCTACAAAAAGCAAATCTTACAGAGCTTGCTAACTTTTTCTTGTTTAGGTAATATGTTCTCAATCAGACGAGATATATTTTTAGATTTCCTCTATTATATCCTTTTCCGCTCCTTCCGTGGAGCCTAATGGTATAAAATGGAAAAAAACCGTAAACTGTTTCAGTTCCTGAAATTTTCAAGAATACGAGTAGGTGCTGGGAACAGACATATCATATAAAAGGGACAGTTACGAAGAAATTAAACATATAACTGTAGTGGATACTATCGCAGTATATTGTGCGAAGATGTGGGAGATATCTAAAGAGAAACAATAAAAAACTCAGAGTGATAATAATGGATTTCTGGCGATAAAGCTACGATCTGACGGCAGATATCTAGGAACAATTATATCATATAAAAGTGGAAGTTATGAAGAAATTAAACACAGCACTGTAATGGATAGTATTACTGTATAGAGTGCAAAGATGTGGAAAATATCTGAAAGAAGCGATAGAAAACTCAAAGCGATGGCAATGGATTTTTGGCGATAAAGCTGCGATTTGACAACGACAGAGATCTAGGGACAGTAATATCATATAAGAAGGGGTAGTTACGAAGAAACTAGACACAAAACTATAGTGAAGAGTATTGTAGTAAATACTGCGAAGATGTGTGGAATATCTGACAAGAGCTATAGAAAACTCAAAGTGATGTTAACGAATTTCTGGCGATAAAGCCAATGACAACGACAGACATCAAGGAACAGTAATACCATATAAAAACGGAAGCTACGAAGAAGTTAATCATAGAACTATAGTGTAGACTATTGCATTATACAGCGCGAAGATATGAGATATATTTGAAGAGAGCTATCGAATACTCAAAGTGATGGTAATGGATTTCTGGCGATAAAACTACGATATGATAACGACAGACATTCAGGAACGGTAACACCCTGTCAAAATGGAAGTTACAAAGAATATATACATAGAACTATAGTAGAGACTATTGCATTATACAGTGCGAAGGTGTGGGAGATATCTGAAAAAGCAATAAAAAACTCAAAGTGATAGTAATGGATTTAAGGCGACAAAGCTGCGATGAATATTAAATTAGCTAATCAGGAAACAGATGGAAATAAACATAGACCTCATGGATAGGAAGGTAGAATGAAACGCCGAACGGTGTAATCCCAGTGGCAAAAATCTTTGATATCTGGCCTGTCTAGAATGAATAGCCAAATATAGTAAATGACCGTTTACTGAAAATACCCTAACACTATAGATGCATAAAAAGCAGCAGGCTGCACCAACATACCTTACTGTTTAAATTCGTACAAGCACTGGTTTCCAAACCGCTCTAAATTTTAGAGCACAGTTACAACAAAAAATAAATGTGATCAATTATAATGATACATTCATAAATAATTTGAATGCTATTAAATTCCATCCAGCATTAATCTTAAGTAAGTAATAAACAAAAACAGATTAAATTTTAGATTTTTTTGAAGTTAATTTGTATTATTAAAGAAAAAGATAGAAATATAATATAAAGATAAATTATGAAATGAAATTTTAGGATAAAAGGTGTTGTAAAACGTAGTTGCTACCTAATTTACTACAGTTTAAGCAATAAATAGGCCACATGGGCTTTCGTACCAATAAATCGACGAAGTTAGCTGGTTCTATACTTCTATAATATACAATCGTTATCATATTGATAGGTTGGGCCGTACCTAAAATATTGAATTTGAATGTGAACAGATTTTAATATTTATGTTTGTTGGATCACCTCCGTTCCACCAGAAACAATTAGGTCGTCGGCATTTGCAAAAGTGGGAGGTTTGGTATCTCTATCTGAAGCTGATCTATCACCTTACTGAAGAATACTGGAGATGCGGGTTCCTCTTGCTCTGACTCCAAATTATGGGGAATATGTCAGTTCCACTCTTCGCAGGTGGCAGTACCACAACTAGCATTGTTAACGGCCTTTCACGTCCTACTGCCAAGCACAAGCCCCTTTCCGGCCATGTACTTCTCATCAGCACTATGGTGGAAAAACGGGAAACCTACAGTTTTACGTCAAATTTGAATGACACGCCAGAGAAAGTTTTTAGTATAACAAATCCACTACTACCAATACCAAACTGGGTGTGTCATTGGTTGTAGCGCAAAATTCTATTTTAGTAATGTTGGGAAATCTAACCCAAGCCATTAATAAAGGTGTTGATGAGAAAACAATCGCTCTCTCAACTGAGCTATCACTCCACAGCTGACATGCGAATCAGATTACACCCTGAGATAGACATATAACCAAGGTACAGTCCTAACTATAGAGAAACGAGCATCCTAATCCATTACTTTATGGAGATTTAAAACAACACATGTTACGCTAAGCAGTTTTGGTCTATAATCGATAAAAATGAGATTATTATTATTATTTAGATGGATATATTGGATATGTTAAATATCCAATATACCCTTCTAAATAAAACCAGGCCTCGTTTTCGTCAATAAGTCGTCATTAAGTATATTTAACTACTGCTAATATTCGACACGCTGAGGATAATCAGCTTCGTGTAATGGTTACACATACTACAACCGGTAGGGATACAAGTCTCAAGTATTTTTAATTGTTTGTCGCAAGAGCTAACTAACAACTAACGTACAGAGGTACGAGGGGCACCGCCTATAGTCTGTCTTACATTATTAATCACTTTTGCCGTACGTGTCGGAGGATGATCAATGCTGTTTTTGAGTGAAATGGGTCCAGTTTCACGAAAAGCGTCAACACAATGATTCAAAAATAGTGGAAAAGTATTATAAGGCAACACAAGTTTGGGAAATTCCTGGCGAAATTCTTCGAAAACTGAGTACTTCCATAATCTATCAACTCGACGGCCGTTATAAAAACAGGATTGAATTTTAAAACGGATACAGCTGACGTGTGGTACATTTACAACGAACTTTTCAGCGCCGAAATTTACGTCAAATTAAAAAAAAAAGCACACTGGAAAATATTAGAAATTTTAACATAGGGCTAGAAATAAACACAAAAACCATAATAGCCTATGGTGGGCCTTGGCCTGCTCCAGTATATTTCACCATTGATTCCTATCTACAGCATATAGTCTTCGTTTTCTTATTCCAGTTGACCTCAGCTCCTTCTCGACGTAATTTATGTAGCGTGTGCGAGGCCGGCCTACCGCATGCTGTCTTATTGGGCATTCTCCGACAACTCTTATTCTACTTGTGGATTACTCTTCAGCCCTTTGGATGTGTACGATCCACCTTAGCCTCGATTCACGTTATGTATTTGACAATATTGGTCTCATAAAGAGCTGGTATAGCTCACTGTTGTACAATTTGCACCGCCCTTTACTTTAGTATTAGCGAGCATAAATCATTCGTAGTATTTTTGGAAATTGTTGAACAGTTCTTGGTCGAATAGGCTGAGGACCCACGTTTTTAGGCTGCCGGTTAGAATGGGTTTTCTAAGGGTTTCATATAGCATTAACCTATTTTGCTGTGCAGACTTGATTATAATTATCCTGACGTATCGGGATAGCATTTCTTGGTTGCACAGTCTCTGTATTATTTGTATGTTTGTTGATGACGCAGTATAAAATGATACAACAGGAGAATATTGCTTAAATTGTTATCAGGCCATTAGTAAAAGTCCAATGGCAAAGTTACGTGTATTTGAAAGGCCTGAAATATTTGAAAATAAAATTAGGACTAATCAGAGGGAAATTTTGATGACGCAGTATGAAATGATACAACAGGCGAATATTTGCTTAAATTGTCATAAGGCCATTAGTAAATGTCCAATGGCAAAGTTATGTGTATTTGAACGGCCTGAGATATTTGAAAATAAAATTACTATTCGGACTAATCAGAGGGAAATTTTGATTTCCGTGAAACCTTGTAATGTTTAATAATGTATAAATTGTATTCAGAAAAGCATGGACGCCTGACAACCTTAGCATAACTGTCAGTTGCCTTAGGGCAAGTTAAAACCAATTAAATTCAAATCAAATACTATCCAATTAAACTTTATCCGATTCTGGACAATAAACTTGAAATCTTCCGAACCAATAGAAAGCCAACGTGTCTCAATGCAACGGAAATAAATTTCATTAAAAATTACGAGAGTTCGGCCGAAGTAAGCAGAAAGGAGGAGAAGGCGGCTGGAAAATTCAAAACTTTGCCGAGAACTCTCATCCGACATAAAATGCTCAAAAGGTAGACAGCTGACTTAAAACAATTTTGTTTGATAAGGCTTTGTCGAACGAGAGTTGGTTTGAAAGTGCTTCTAAAGTAATTTGACCAAAAAGTTGCTCTAATTGAGCTTCATTTGCACTTTAATTATGCTAAAGGGAGACACCTTTAAAAACTTTTACTCAAACCTTACTTGATCGAACGTTTTCACTTATTTTTCCGGTTAGCGACATCTCTGAAGCTTCACTAACGCATTCTTAAAACACTTCAATAAGTAAAGCTATTTATCTTTAATTGCATAACATAACATCCGCAGGGATTACAAACTTCGCATAAGTGTGGTGGCTTTTGACATCTGGCGAATTTAAATGCTTCCAGTTGCTTGATAAACCTAAAAACATTCTATAGGAATTATCTGTCCTTTATCCATCCCGTATACCCATGGTTTATATGATTTTCTGTCCTTCAGTCTTCGCGTTTCTGGTAAGGGCGTTCCCATCTTCGCTGCTGTGTCTTCTATTTGATTCTTCCATCTCAATTTCGATCTTCCTCTAAGTCATCTTCTTTCTACTTCCGTCTATGTAATTATTCTTCGTATTCTGTGTTCTAATATACTGCAGATGTACCCATGCCATTTGTTTGTTCTCATAATTTTTAACCACTGCTTTTACTTCCAATACCCCTATTATACTACTGTTGTTAATTCTGTCTCTTCCAGTATGTTCCACCGTTTTCCTTAAGTAATTCAACTTTGTTGCTGATACTCTTGATCCTAGTTTATCCGCAAGTTTCTAATTTTCTGCTGTGGCTGTCGGTAAATTAACTATATTATATATTTGTATTTTCGTTGTGTTACTAACTTCTTGTTTCCCACGTATTGTATTATTTATCGTGTAATTCAATTAAAAAAGTTACAATAGCTAGAGAAAAAATACAAAAGAAAAGAGATAAGAAATTCTTATCAAGAAATTAAGAAAACAAGGAGAGGACCTCAACAGAGAACAACGTTCTGTAAAGACATAACTGTAATCCTAATGAGAGAAAAGCAACGAGTGATAACGAAATGGAAGGAGTATTTCGAGGCAATGTTAAATGAAAAAGCGAATTTAGAAAGTGCTGATAAGGAAGTTTCTGTTATGAACAGCAATGAGGTGGTAGAAGAACCAAGGAGGGAAGTAACAGCGGAAGTAGCAGGGAGATGAAAAATAGGAAGAACCCAGGAAGTAACGGTATATCGGCGAAATGCATAAAGTTCGAAGAGGAAGTAGTGATAGACCAAATACATGAAATTTTTAAAAAAGCTTTGCGGAGAGGAAAGACACCTGACAGGTGGAAGGAAGAGGTGCAGCGCATTGCAAAAATTACAGATGTATTGCGCTCCTTGATACAGCTTATAAAGTTTTTGCAACAGTAGCTAGAAACAAATTGCAAGAAATTGCTAAGAGGATGATCGGGGAATATCAGGGCGGTTTTGGGAGGAACCGGTCAGTAATGGATCAGGTGTTTTAAAAGAGATTTAGAAAACGTGCTACGGACACAACCCAGAGAGTTACGCCGTTTTTATAGACTTTAAACGAGCATATGTTTCAATAAACTGTCACCAACTGTACCAAACAATAGAAGAATTTCAAATTTTCCAAGTAACAATCAACGAGTCGTCCAATATGGTGAGAATGATCGATATTTTTACGGAAACGTTCAATGTCACGTTTCAACCTGCTGTTCTAAGAACTAATCATCGAAAGCGGAATTAATGCGAAAGGCCTGCTAACGAATACGAGCCACCAAAGCTTGGCGTACGCTGATGATATTACCCTCCTGACAAGAACACCAAAAGAATTACGAAACGTAAGGGAGCGTCCGGAAAAATCAGCAAAGATAGTAGGCTTACCCATAAATGAAGAGAAGGCATATGAAAAATACATGGTGATGGGGAGGAGAGCAGAATTACATCCAGCAGAACCAGAAATATAAATTAAATTAAATAGCAACAGAACACTGAAAATAGAGCGAGTTTAAAGCTTTACCTGTATTTTATCCTATATCTATGGGTACGAATAACGGAAGATTGAAGTAATAGCAAGGAAATCAGTGCTAGATTAGTGAAAGAGGATGCATGTGCGGGTGCGCTGAGTACTATAATCAGATCAAGAAGCATATCGCGAAATACAAAGGTGAGAGTCTACAAAACAGTGTTGAGGCCGACCGTAAGATACGGCTGTAAAACATAGGTGATGGACAAGGCTGACAAAGACAAACTCGAAATTTGGGAAACAGATACTAAGAAGAATCTACCGAAGACAAAAGATAGGGAAAGCATGGGAAAGAAGAAATAACGAAGAACTACGAGAAAGCGCACCCAGTTTATAATATCTCAACAAGTAAGATTTCTGGCGCTTATTGAGGGAATGGATACCACCCGTACGACAAAATCAGAGCTAAATACTATTCTAGAGGGATTGAGAAGAAGGGGGCGTCGAAGAGACGGATGGATGGAGGCAGTGAAGAAGGATTTAATAGGGATGAGAGTGATAGACTAGAAAGAAATAGCCAAAGACAGAAAAGAATGGAGTACAATTGTTCTGGTGTGGGCCTAAACGGCCTGTGACAGCTTATTATATATATTTAGTTCAGTTTATTTATTCTGTTAATTATTTTTTGTTCTATTCTTCGATTTTTGATGAAAGCTATGCCCACCAGTAGATTATGAGGGCGCTTGTGCTGCTCAGCCCCTATGGACCCTTTTTACTAACCCCTGGCATCCCCTCAATCATCACTATCCTTTTTCTCATCTCTTGCTATCGTACCTCCTCGACCACTCTTTGAGCAAGCCTTTCAAATATTGTAATAAATGCCAGGATGCCGTCCATGCGAGAGAACACAACTCTGCACTGTGAAGCGTTGCGGCGCTGAGAACTTTTAGTCTCAGTGTGCATTCTCCTAGAAAGTGGAAGAGAATTTTCAATCGCCCTCAGTAAGCCTGATATAGTGGGTCGTCTCCTACACCTAGGAGACTTGGGCGTCTGCTGAGCTGACAGTGGCCCGTGAGGACTCCTATCAGTAAATTAAGAGTTTGTCGACTCTTATCCATTAGCTAGACCGCTTTGAATATTCTCGGTCCGGCTATAAAGAGATTTACCTGTCTACATCCCTGAGTCTCCTCCATTTATCCTTCAGCCCCTCATGTGCTACTGTGCCATAAGTATGTGCAGCTTTCTATTTGTCCAATATTTCTATTCTCTTCCATTAAAGTATGGTTCTTACTGATCTTCATAGCTTTAGTTTTGTCCACGTTTATATTCTGCCTTTTATAAATTTTCCTTTTACATCTGTACAGTCTGCATCCCTTGTCGGTTTCTGTTAAAAGTACTATGTTACCGGCATGAACTAAATATTGCCAGTGTACCGGTTCCAGAAACCTAATTGCGATTCTTGTTCTGTATTGTTCATGAAAATAACGAACAGCAATAGGTTCAGACTATTGCTTTGATTTATCTCTCTGCACATTTTAATTCTTTTAGACCTTTTTTTCCTCATTCATTCATGCTACCGCCCCCCCCCGGAACCGCTTTCGCATTACTTCAGGAGAGTACGGGCGTCCCTTACACACTTACTATTCATGCAGCTTGCACCCTAAACTAACCGAAATACGGCCGCCCGGGCTGAGATTCGAACGCCCCAGCGGATGGACTACATTTCGCGGACCTCGAGTGGCAACGCGTTTCCGCTTTACTCCATCGAGGCCCCAAAATCCTTTAGACCTCTCCTGGTTTAACTTCACTTCACTACATTGACGTATACAAATTTTATCACCGACAGCCTTCTTGTCCCACTGCTGGGCATCGGCCTCTTCTCTGCCACGTGTTTCTCCTCAGCGCTAAGATACAAACACGGGGGACCTACAGTTTAACGTCGAATCCGAACGACAAAAATTCCAGAGAAGGTTGTTATCATTAAGATCCCACGGATCCAAGTCGGATTGGGAAATTATTATACATTAGAACGTACTAAAAAAATAACATCTGAATAATGGTCAACCCGTAAAAATAAAATAGCTATAATAAATAATCATAAAAAAAAGTTATTCAACTGGAATTTAAATGTTTTCTATCTCTTCTAATATGCTCAATTTTTATAGAACGTTATTGAATATACCCAGCATTAATACTTATAATATTTTAAACAATATCTCTAAAACTGTACCTACTAAATGATTTTGAAAACAATGATATATTATTTGAACCGAAACCTCTTAGAATTGTAGACAGCGTCCCACATCTCACTGCTGGGCACCGGCTTCTTCATGCGGAACCAAAGCGTTAAATGACGTTTTGCCCGGAAAGCGGACGCTCTGCCAAATAGTTTCCCAATGCAACTCCCAGTTTGGAAGATATTATTAGCTATTGTGGTAGTGTTTCGTACTTTTCACAGAATAGCTATTTTTTGTTATATATCTGAACAACGTTTCTCATAAAGGAGGGAGAAGGAAATAAAAATGCGAATAAGAAGGAGAGCAAAAAGGAGACTAGGAGTGTAAGAGAAAAGAAAAGATACGGAGAGAAATAAAAGGGAAGGTAGACTGAAAGACAAAGAGTAAGGAAGACAGGAAGGAGAACTGACTAAGAAAAAGGAAAAGGAGAGAAAAAGGAAGATGGAGAGAGTAATGCGTAAATAGGGAAAAGGCAACAAATAATATTTTTTTGCTAATTGTTATAATTTCTAGAAAATGTTAAAATTTTACTTTAATTTAATAATTCTATCGAAATACAGATATGATTTTCAGACCAAAATAAAGTTAATCCAATTTGAATAATTGCTTTATTGTTTACGCAACAAATTATGATGATTTGGATAATGTTTTGCAAGTTTTACAATAATTTCTGAAGCCAAAAAGATGGCACTTATACAATGCAGTGTCAAACTCAAGGCATGAGTCTAAAAATATTGACCAAAAATATTTCTGCAATTGTAACAAATTTATTCAAAACATTATAGACTCAACGCATATTGTAAAAAATTATCTGAAAAAATTTATTTAATATTGACTTTAGTAAATTCAAATTGTGTCCGTTCCTCCTGCAGACTAAATTTCGACATTTTTTTGTAAATAAATGTTTATGAATTTTAAAACAAAACGCAGGAACGTGTTCCTGAAACAGAAGTAAATCCTTCCTCTTTATCCTCTTAACGGTGGATGTTTGCTAACAGTACAGGTGAATATCCGAATAAGCACCTTTTTGCGACTAGACGTAATTCGATTTTGCGAACGCAGGGCGAAGCAAATTTAATATTCATCTCACGTAGCAGAGAATGTGTGATGCATGGAGGAGCGTCACCTGACGTCCGCCCTAATTTGCAAACAGGTAATCTATGTTGCCCTAACAACGATGCGTTCCGTGCTCTGTTGTGTCAAGACCTGAGAGATATTACACTTACACGTAAGGTAAATTTACAGCCCGTAGGGAAAGTTCAGCTGAAAGCTTACAGCAGAGAAAAGTGTAAAGTAAACTACATTATTATTACGAATAATTCAAGTTGAAATTTACTACCTTCCACTACTACCACTACCACTTCTTATATAAGACAGTATAACTAAAAAATTTTAATGTCTTATTCAAACATTAATTTAGTAAAAATTAAAGAAATCGTGGAAAATCGCTATTAATAGAGCACCAAGATTCAATGCAGCACTCATAATAATTTCCACAAAGTTGTACACTCTATATGTACTATATGTTCCCGTTTCCGTTGAGTAGGTACTCGTGACTGATGCTATTACAATGCTCTTCCGATAAAGCGGAAACATAACCAGATATCTCACACAGATCCTTCACTTATATAAACACACAATGGCGTAAGTGTAGGTAATAGTATATGTCAGCCAATGTTACAGAAGATCTTAAATTAGCATAAAATACTAAAGCACCGGTTCGAAAGCTTTCCCTGTTTGAAGATGCTATTAAAATATTGCTTATGTATTTCATGGCAGTTCCACTAGATGTTTACTAGAACACCATACAAACTGTTGCGATTATTAACAACGAAGTACACAATCCATTATTTGCAAAAATCAAATCAGAAGAACAGCTTCGAATTGCATTTGAAGAATCTCTGCTGATGTTTATTTGAAAACAATTAGCTAGTTCAATATCATCCGCAAACAGACACAGTTTATGTGCAAGCTTGCGTGAAGAGTTAGAAAAGTACTTACTTCACTAAAAGTTATATTTATCAAACTTTCAAATACGATCTAAAATTTATCCAATTTATAAGAGGCTTCTGTTGGTTTTCTTAAAGCTATACAGTGGCACTAAACTTGTAGCGGAACTACAATGTTCCTGCAAATGTATTAAGGCTTAGCAAAGTATCGAAATTTACTCAAGTATTGAGCACACAAGGAAAAATATATTTACAATTCAAAGCACCGTGTAAGCAACTGATCACTACTTATAATCTCCGCTAATAATTGAAAATATGAATGTTTCCCTAATCCGGCGAAAAAGTAAAATTAACCAAAAGGTTCATCTTACTGATTGTTTGAAACACCAAAACCGATAAACTGAGGCACAGAGATTTTGTTGGAACGGCGAATTTTTACGAGAAGTTCCGACTTTATGATCTTTCCTTGCGAGAAAACAGCACGGTAAATTAATTACAAGAACAGTTTTAGCTACACCCCATTTTCACTAATCACCAAATGTCTGCACCTCTCAAAGCGAGTAGCAGACTCCTTTGCTAAAAAAAAAGGTACAAGGCAGTCGAACAAGTTCCAAAAACAATTTGGAAACAAAATTGAAAAATGTACCCTGTTCGCCTTAAGAATTCTAGCTGGCGCCCACCAGTAAAAGCATACTAATCACTGATAACTCTCGGGATATCAGAAACCGTGAGTAAGCTGAGCACAGAAAGTGGGCGAAAAACAGGAAAACGCCAGAAGACTATCTACCATATAACTTTACATATATAAAATATATACAGCGTCGTCACACATTTCCGCACAAAATTCATAATTTATGTGTTTTTTCTGCAAACCTGAAAACCCGTTAATTTGAATTTTTAAAAATACTATTACAAACAAACAAAGTTTGGAATTATATAGAAACTTAAAAAACGCAAGAAAGACAAAGTGTCTATAGAAATCATTAAACAAGAAGAATGGAAGGAACACTACAAGGTTCTACTCCAGGAGACAGGACAAGAATACTTAAAAGAATCTACAACAACAAAGATAAACGTACAAGGAGAAGAAGCAAAAAGCAGATAGATACGGTGAAAAGAGTTGTAATGGAAACGGTGCAGAAAGGACCAGAAGGGATATATGCTGGAATGTTTAAGAACGGAACACTTTTTGAAAGGCTAACCCATGGTACCAAAAAATGTTTAAATGGACATCCGGTTCCGGAACAATAGAAATTGGCATTTCATCAATTTACAAGAAAGGAGAGAAAAAGAAATGGAACAATTGTAGAGATACATTTCAGTAATTTCAGTAGTTTCCGCGGAGGAAAATCATGCACTGACAATGTCTTTTGTCTCAAATAAATCATAGAAAAAAGGAGGCCTAGAAATACAGGAACGCATATTACATTCGTAAGACCTTCAAAAAAACAAACGGTACCGTTTCAATTTTTAAATTATGAGAAATATTAGAATAACTACCTTAGCTATATAGAAATTCTACAAGAACTGCATAAAAACTCAAAATCTAGAGTAAAGATAGACAAATACTTCACATAAGAGGTTTGGATTACTAAGGGATTCCGACAGGAATGCTGCATTTCGTCAACCCTTTTCAAAATATACGTAATAACAGCGCAGAAAAGATGAGAACGGTAGGTTCACTGCATGGGTATTGAACTTAATGACAGATGTATATATACTCTTCAATTCTCCGACGATCAGGTTGTTATAGCAAACGATGAAGATGACATGCAGTGTATGATGCGAAAACTTATAGAGGAACACACACATTGGGGACTATTATTCAACCTCGAGAAATCGCAGTACCTATGCATGGGAAATGAGCCTGGCCCATTGAACCTTGAAAAGGGACAAGAAATTTCTACCTGCTAGCACTACGTATATTTGGGTATTATATTCGATGGAACTGCTACTGGTACAAAAGTGGCAGAAAAACAAATAGTACAAAGGAAGAAAGTTATTGTATGTGTCAATGGCATATTTTTGAGTAAGGAAATAACAAGAAGAAGAATGTTCAATATGGATGAAACTGTGGTCAGAAGCACTCTTCCATATCGAGCGGATACTTGGAAGAAATTTCAGGAAAAGATAATATTAAAACCGAGACAATAAAACAGCAAATCGGAATCTGAGGAAGTATAGCGAACGATATAGACAACAAGTAACTGACATGGTATAGCCACGTACAGCATACGTCTAAAACAAGACTGTCTGAAAAAGTATTACAATGGCAACCAACAGGTCGTTGGAAAAAAGTTAGACCTAGATTGGAGTGGCGCAAAGGCTATACATAAATCTATGAGTGATAGAAATTTCCCACCAGAATGCTGTGAAAATCGAAGAGGATGGGGATTGGGCGTCGGAAAATGTCAGACCACGTTTTAAACTGGCTTATATATATGTATTATATATATATATATATATATATATTGATATATATATATCTTCACTTTCTAACGTAAATTCTTTTTATCCGCTTCTGTTTTGCCCTATGATGTCGTCATTAATTTTTATAAATGGCGGTTTCTAATTTCCTTCTTGTTTTCATACATCTTCCTACCAGTTAAATGGTGATATAACAAATTTAGTAAACCACAAAATAATTTCTTGAGAAAAATACACCTAAAATTCTAAAATTTCTGAATGTATGTTTAAATACAACAAGAACATTCTGAAAACAATTACCTAATGAAGATGTTTAAATTGTTCACCATTACGCAGTTGGCATTGACCAGCACGTGTGTGAACACTTTGTATTAATCGCTCAATAAGTTCCGGGCTGATATTTCTATTTCAAACGAATCCGACGCTTTAAAGGTCTAAATTGTTTGGCCTACTAATGCAAACACGTGATTTTGCATGATCCCGTAAAAAAACCTAGCGGCGTTAACTTAGATGATTATGCAAGCCACCCGAAGGGTCCTCGTCGGTTTTTCCAGGAGGTCAAAGGAAAACGCGAGTTTACATAAAAGGGTTACAATTTTTTCTAAAATATTGAGGTAGCAGAGTAGAGGTAGTTTCCATCGTATCCTCAATAAGAGTAGGTATATGACTGAAGTCAGTTATTACTATTTATTTCAGATATCTTCCCACATCATACGATGTGCTAATCATAATAATTCATATCTTTCTTCGATCCGATTCATACCAAATATGTAAAACTTATAAATTATTCAAAGTAATATTGTGCCTTTAGGAACATCTGATACTTATCGTATATAATATAATATTTGCATTTGAATATAAATATAAATATTGTATATTTACTTTATAGTATCGCGCCATATTCTGATTCACTATGCATGCTTCGCCCAATTTATTATTCAAATGTGTTTTCATTCTTATAACATTATTTACGTAGAAAAGTGGGTACGCACAGAAAGCTTTTATAGGTTGGCATGTGCGTGGTAATATAATCAGTTGTCAACAAGGGAAAAAACGCTTATTTGGTCCTGCTCTCGGTAAAACTCGATTTATCAGACAGCGTAATGTAGAAAACACCAATTTAGGAAAAGATTGAACAAGAGCTCTTTATGATAGTCTCTAACGTTTTAAGAGACTTAAAATATATTAAATTCATTGATACTAAAACTAATCTATGAAAATGTAATCTTGGAAAAACTTCCTACTCATTGTGATTACAGCTATCGCTATATCGCGAATGTATCCAAAAGAATAAATGAGGGATTCTAGCGGAAGGGTATATTGCTTTGACTTTATATGCTGAGCTAAACACAACAACCACATTTGTCATCACTTTTAGTTTGTGAAATATGAACGACTCTTTCGAACAGATGCCGAAGAAAAATGTAGTAAAAGAACGAAACTGAAGAGAAGGTAACAACAGAGAAGTTAAGAAAATGACACAGACTAATGATGAGGGACTGGGAAAACATACCCAGCAGAAACTTTAACTCAATAAAACGCAATATCTTACTTCTTACACTAGTATAAAAGTTTTATGTTTTAAGAATGAGAAATTTATACGTTGACCCTCTTAAAATATTATGTGGAATAGCCGAAGATTCTTGCAGTTATGATTTAGAAATTCATATTAGCAAATATTTTCTGTAAATATACATAAATGTGCGAGCACTAAGTTTTTGTTTACCCATTAAGACTTCTCATCTATATTCTGATTATTATTAATGAATATTCAAATAAACAACGAGCTCTTTGCTCTAGTAGACAAGAACACAGATCCTCTCAAAATGTACCTATAAGACTTTATCAGTAAACGTTTATACAGGGTGTTAATGAATTGCAAGGACAAACTTTTAGGGCTTAAAGTATACATGAAAACAAAAATTTTTTTATTAATAAATGTATGGTCAAAAGTGTTTCCTTTCGGGAACAGAGCTCCTCAAAGATTCTTTAAGAAGCGCTTGGTGTTGTAGGATCGCTCCCTGGTGTCGGTGGTTAGCCGTAGTAGCAGAAATAGGCCGACGTTAAATAAAAAATAAAACAAACAAATGTAGGAAACTCATTTACTACCTACTGTTTATTTCCATAACGACGTGGGAAGTGGGAAAGGGAGCTTTATTTATCCTATATTAATTTCCGTCGTTATGGGAACAAATAGTATGTGGTCAATTGAGTTGCCTACATTTAGGCGTTTCTTAAAGAGTCTTTGAGGAGCTCTATCCCTGAAAGGAAACACTTTAGACCATACATTTAGTATAAAAAAGGTTCGTTTTCATGTATACTTTAAGCCCTAGAAGTTTGTCCCTGCAATTCATTAACACCCTGTAGAAATTGTTAAGCTAATACATATTTTGTAGACCTATGCCCTTTTTTTTTCATTTAAAGTGTTACATCGCAACTAGCCTGAAAGACTTACCAGCAATCTAACTTAAATTAACTAAATGGTTATGCTAAGAATTCACCCACCGGTGTCGTCTCAGTTCTATTTTGCAACACTGTTTTCGTGTGTTACCACTTCACCTTTGCTCTGCTTTTCTCACTGACACTTTCACGACACTAGCTCAAATGGTTTGTTCTTGTGGAGCCTTCTTACTAGATCTGTATTTTCTTCGTCACTATATTTATCTCAGTGGATATCACTGTTTCTAGCGTACCAGGGTGCATCTACAATATTCCTCAGCATTTTTTCCTGGAAATTTTGAGTTTAATGTTAGTTTTGTTAGCGCAGTCCCAAAGTTGGCAACCATATTACCAGATTGGTTTTAAAACTTGATTGTACAGAAGTAACTTGCTATGCATTACAGGTTGTGAGTTTCTTCCCAGTAGCCAATCCATTTTCCTACATTCTATATTAAGTTATCATCTTTTCTTCTTTATATGCTCTTTCCATCGTAGTTTTGCATCAAAGTTTATTACAAGATACTTAGCTATATTAGCATGTGGTATGATGCTGTTGTTGAGTGTCATTGACACGTAATTACCTTCCTTGTTAATGAAGTTGATATGCACAGACTTGAATTCCTTTAGTTTTATTCTCCGTCGTTTTGTTCATCTGTCCATCTGCTTTGTAGCTTGTTGTAATGTTTCTTCGCCTACCGCTAATATTGCAGTGCCGCCTGCAAACATGGCAATTGTTATTTCATTGGTTGATAGGTACACTGTACAATAGGTATAGTATTGGCCCCAGTACACTGTCTTGTGGTACCCCTACGTTAATTTCGTATAAAGTATTCCTCTTCTTGCTCGATCCTGAATAGCCAATTTGCAATGTAAGACTTCAGAAATTCAGCAAACTGTTTAATCAGATTTTTTCTAGTTTAGGATGTAGTCCTTGATGCCATACTTTATCAGAAGCCTGGGCAATATCTAAGAAGATTCGGTTGAAATACCTCTTCGGGGTGGTGTGCGGAGGTATCCTCCTTCTGCTTGTTGTTTCTTGCCAAAGCGTTTTCAGTTCATAGTGGTGGCACCTGGGTTATCGGTGTTTTTATTTTTTGATTGCTTTCCGTATCGAATAGTCAGTATCTTTGTGGTTTGTTCGACTTTTAAGGTAGATGTTTACTTATTCGTTTTTTATTTCCTGTATTTCTCTCCTCAGCTATTGTGTGAGACGGTTTAGGCTGGTTTTATCTATTGGGGCTTTGGTTTGTTGCCGTGTTCCCCTGGCTCTTCTTCTTTCAGCAACTAGCTCTTTAATCTCCTCGGGGTAATTGTTGCCTATTGTTTTTGTTCTGATCTCTGGAGGGCTGCACCAAGCACCTTTATTGAATGTGCACTACAAGTTTTTCAGCTTTATGGTCCAATTGGTCTCGGTTCCTGAAACGCTTCCCAATCTGTGTGTTTCTTAGACAGTGTTGGCTTACTATGTTTCTTGTAAATGAATAAATCTATCAAGTCCGGTATTTTGTCCTGATCTGAAGGACAGTAGCTAAGCTTTTCCGCGAGTGGTAGTTACAATTGCTTTCCTTTGCAACTTCATACAATTCTTTTCCTTTATTTGTTGTCAGCTTGAATCCCAAATTCAATTTTTAGCATTAAAGCCTCCTCCAACGGCAAATCGTATACCTATGCTTTGAAGACGGCTTAAATAGCTTCTTTTTTCAGGTTATGACTTGATAGGCCGTAGATTACTGAATCTTAATCTTTTGTCCTTCTGTTTCGACATTTATAGCTATAGCTTGTATTTCTTCCGTTTCATATTTGGTTTCTTCGTAGTGCGCAACATATTCTTTGACTACCACCGCACTTCATTCCTTAGCAGTGTTTTGTGGATGTATAATGTGGTAGGTTTCATATCATTTAAATTTTATATAATTTTGTTTTGTAGGATGTCTCTCATCATTATCATCGTCAAGGTGTAGACCTATAGGTCCATTCCGTCTTCATGTCAGTTGGTCTGCCCATCTTCTTCTGGGCCTGCCTAAGATGTCTCTCTGATATAGAACATCTATCTATTTTAAAATAAATACAAAGAATACGCGTAGCTCGTTCTGATGTTGCTGAATACTGTTGGCATTCCATGCAACTATTAATTATGTCTCTTGTGTGCATTATTTTTTCTTTGAAGCAGTAGCTTTATCACTATTTTGTTAAAATGTTGTTAATCTCTTGACGATTGTTCTTAACATTGTTCCTTGCTGCTCGACCTTTTTTTTCCTGTTGCTCAAGTTCTGACACTAGGCTTTGTGATAGCTGGTTACCGCAACTTCTGTTTTCTGTGAACTTTCTTCCTTCTATTTAGTCTTTAGTAGTGCTCGGAATGTTTTTGGGTCCCATATGCACAGTAGTCTATTTTCTGTCTTTTGCGTTACTTTGGTTGGTTTTATTTGCTTCATTTCAGATCTTTTGCATCCTTTTGGTTACTTCGTATCCTCTGTATCTGGCTGCGTGGTTTCGCCACTGTTAGCACATTTAGGTCTGCTGTTTTCATTCATTTTGCATTCTTTTTTATGGTACTTTCCAACACATTTCACGCATATTTATTCTCTATTGCAGAGCTTTTAAGTATGTCCATAAGTTTGCCATTTCTTGCATTGGAAGACTAGTTTTGATTTTCTTAGATGTTCTAGTTCAACCTTCATCTACAGTTTCCCTTTTTTCTAGTATATGTTTTATGTCTCCATCATTTCTAAAGCTTAGCATATGTATAGGAAGGGGTTTTTTCTGGTTTCTCTGCAGTATTAACGGTTTCTATTATTTTGTATCTTTGATGGTATAAATCCCTTACTATTTCTTCTGGAACGCATGGCAGGTGGAGCTTTCTCACCATCTTCTATGTTTCTTGTTTATTCAATTTCGTATGAGTGCCAAGAGTGCTTTATTGCATTTAGTAAGTTTGTCAGTCTCTTAAATTATTCTGCACAGTCCGAGTTTATTTTCACCTGCTTGTTATTTACCATAACTGCTTGAAATGCAAACTTTTCAGACTTTAATTAGCGTTGTAATGAATCATGGTCTTTAATTTCGCTCAAAATAATTGGCGGCAGTTTCGGTATTTTTACTGGGTGTTCTTTTTATAGCTGTTTAGTTTGTTGCTATTGTTGTGGTTATGTTTCTGGGTATTAATTTTTTTTTTGTGCTTTTTCTTTTCCTTTGTCACCCATTCCGTCCTTCTGATGAGTTCTTCTTCGTCAATGTAATATTATTTTCCTTGTTGCAGGTGTTTCTGTTAGAACTGGGCACTTGGGCTAATTTCTGTTCATTTCCCTTGTTTGTTGCTACTTTCATTTCTGCCATTTGCTGCTGTAATAGGGGAATATTTTATTGTAACTCAATTCCTACATTTCTCTTGTTGTCATGCTGCATCGGAGGTCTGCGATACCATAATATTCGACACCTAGCACCGGTATATGGTTTCTTGCTGCGTCTGCATTCTCGTAGTACATCAGGTGATGAGCCATTAACGCTCACACTTTCTCGTAGCACGGTTGAACACGTTCTTACTCTTCAAAACTCGAACAACTCTATGCACATGAGTGCATTATTAATGATGTTATAGGTATACTCAGACGAGGTTAAGCAATTCAATTTCATAATTAACGCTACAGCACTAGAGCTACGTGAAATTAAACCAGAAGTATGTCAGCATGTAACAGTTGACAGTTTTACAAATAGAGGGTGATCAAGCGAAGACCGAACTGGTGTTAGTTTCTACGCAGACCGCTTGCGCGTACATAGTGTTTCTGTCAGTCGTCCTGGCGCAACTATCAAATATTAAATTTTATTTTAAATTAGAATATGCTCTAATAGAAACTTATGAAATATTGAAAATTGAATACGATATATCTTTAGTTGATTACCACAAGACATAAATAAGGATGTTTAAGATGACGCTACCGGCGTCCATCGATTACTTGAATGATTATCAAATGAACCTGCGTATAATAACAGATGAGTTCAACATCAATATGGAATCAATTCAACAACTTTGAAAGCAGGAAATATGTGCCCAATTACATCGTACGCAGACTTCGTTCAGACTTGCTGCAACAATACTAATTTTCATAATTGCATTGTCACTGATGACAAGTCATGGGTGTTTTAGTAGAATCTGTCGACGAAACGACAAAGCTAGCAATGGATAAGAAAGTGTATCGCAAAAGTTTGTTGACAGAAATGCATAATCAAAACCATGCTAATAAGCTTTTTCGATAAATAAAGTGTGATCCATGAGTAGTAAAAGCTTGAAGGATTAAATAAATAACATGATTAGTAATTCCTTGCAGTTTATTTATTTAGAGCGAATGCAATTTTAAGAAAAAAAATAGTTAGTTCATGTTGCATGACAACGCACCTGGACATTCAGCACTGATTACGGATCCATCTCTCATGAAACATGACTTGGCAACAGCAAATTTTTTTCCTATGCTAGAATCTATTCTCAAAGAGAAACAATTTCAGAACGTAAGATATATTAACAAATAATTGAAATAGAAACAGCTTCTTCGGAAGCTTTTGCCAACTGTTTTCCTAAACTTTCAGAACATTGCTATTTTAATTAAGAATCAAATATTTTTCGTTGAACGTAAGGTGTGTTTCCTTTTTTTGTGCCAATGCGGTAATAACATTTTTAAACCTCCTGTATATATTTAATTAATATATATATATAAAAATAAATAGGGTATTGTACAACTTTTATATGAAGTAATACCATCTCAAGGGGTGATTTAGAACTACGACGATGCACAAGTGGAAAATACAGAAAAGGGTGAGATGAACACAGGGAAGAGAAAGGAAAGATAGGTACTTCATGACAACAAATAAGGAAATAATTAGATGGGTGGATCCTAGCTAGTAAATAACGGTGCGAAACGCCCTATTAAATAATTTACGACGTTAACTCGAAAACCACGCAACACAATGCTGGATAATAGTAATAGAATGTGTACTAGTACATTACTAGTCCCCTAAAGAAAGTTTATGGGAAGTTCGTATTACAAAATGGATTAAGATATTACATTTTTAATAAAATGCAAACTCAAACAGATCAACTAAACTTGGCACAGATAGAGTTGAATACATACCCTTTCAGGAACCGATGAGTCTACAGCAGATTTCAGGAAATTGTTTGTTTTAGGAATTTTTAAATATCGGAAAGCAAAGGATTGTATCGAAAAACTGTAATGGATCTACTTCGTAGCTTTGAAAATGCAAACTAAGAAACCCTAACAACGTATTCCTGATGTTTCTTAGTACGAATGGAACTCAAAAACTTATTTACCTAGCTATGAAACAGAAGAGAAACAAATATGCTTATCATTTTATTTTTCAATGCAGCATACATATCGACGTACTACGCCATCTGTCCAGAAGTCGTTTATACCTTCACAAAAAATTCATTCGGCTGACTAGCTGAGTAGTCATCGACGGCCTGATTCAGTTCATTATCTGAATAAAATCTTCGTACTCTTACATATTTCGTCAGTTTTAACAACAAATAAAAATTATATGGTGCCATATCTGGGCTGTAAGGTGGGTGATCAATTTCCTGAAAACTACATCCCTCTAAAACAAGCATGACCTATAGAGCTTTCTGGACTCGTGCATTATCATCATCATCATCATATTAGCGCATGTTCGTCCACTACAGGACATAGGCCTCCCCCAGACTGTTCCATCTCTCCCTGTCTTGTGCTCTTCTGATCCAATCCCCGCCAGTGAAGCGTCGTATGTCGTCGATCCATCTCGTCGGTGGTTGTCCTTGCAGTCTTTTACTAGTCGTTGGTCCCCACTGTATTACCTTTGTTTTGGGTGCATTGTCATATGAAAACAAAATGCTTTCCTGATGCAAATGTTTTTGGTTTCTACAAATAGTTTTCTTAGATTTTTTAGACTATTGGCAGAAGTTTCTGCAGTAAGTGTAGTCCCTCTTGGCATATATTCGATCAAGGATATTCTCTGAACGTCTTAGAAAATTGTGGCCAATAACTTCCCAGCAGAAGGTTGAGTTCGGTATTTCTTGGGAGGTGTAGAACTCTTATGGGCCTACTGCATGGATTCTTGTTTCGTCTCAGCATCCCAGTAATGAACCCAAGTTTCGTTACCAGTCACCATTCTTGATAGAAACTTTGAATCCTTCTCTAAGGTGGACAGATGTGGGTCGCAAACTTGTTGGCGGTTTTGTTCTGAAGTCACGAGGTTTGGAATCCACCGCACTGACACCTCAGTCAAGTCTAGTTTATCGTGTAATATAATAATGATGCATCCATCAGAAATTCCTGAACCTGAAGATATAGTTGCTACTTTCAAACGTTGATCCTCCAGCACCATAGCCTAAACTTTCTGGCACATTTCTTTATTAGTCAGATCTGAAGATCTGCCCTATCTTCAATGGATTCGCGTCCCCATCGCAATTGTTTACATCAAAATTTACCTTGTAATAAGACGGAGCTTCTTCGCTGTAAACCACCATTATTATGTCATAGATCGTTTTTGACCCGTTCCCTCCTTCTGCCAGAAATGTTATTACACTTCAGTATCCAAGTTTTACAACATTCATTGTTAATACAACTTAACACAATATTTTTGAAACGGGTGTGCAGAACTGAACAAAATTGCATATACAACTGTCAGAAACATGTGAAAATGTAACATTAATAACATAGGCCACTCAGCCGTAGTTATCATGATTAGATATATCAGTATTTCAGTTCCCCTTCTATTACAAACAAGATATTTGGCAATTTAGCCGACTATCGAACAGAGGAAAATAGGTATGATTTTTTAGTTATACAGATCATAACAAATCGAAATGCAGTATTACCCCACTCTACATGATTTTACAGCGATTGAACCGATAAATATTTCAAGTTGGTTGCCTAAAATTGCAATCATAGATACTTGCTGTAAACTATTTACGCTCATACAAGCATAGTTACGCCAATAAACATCGATAATCAGCTTATAACAAACGTGCAATTTTGTAGCAAATGCTGAATAAATTAATACAGTTAACAATTGAGCTTTCCTATATATCTATTCAAATTGTTTAATATCAACAAGTATCTTATCAAATTTGAAACAGTTTTCTTCGCATTTTTTAGTACAATAATCTATAATTTCTAAGCTCTTATAGTATCACTACAAAAATAATTGGGTACTTGTGTTCAAATGAACAAGAAATTAAATTACATTGTCCACTGCGCGATGCCCACCACATCACTATGTGTTATGAATTTAATACGCGACAACCGGCTGTAGGAACAAAAATACGGTAGCTCTGACCTTCCGTCTTGTAGGCCAAACTCCTTTAGGGTGTGTAGCATTCCAACACTATGATATTGTTAATTTGGTAGTAACTGTAAAATAGTTAAAGCATTCATAACTTTCGATGAATCAAAATGAATTACTAAATTTTTTGTGCTATTAAAATGCCCCCCGGTTTTTCAATTGGTTTGAATCTTCTTTGTGTTTTTAACCCCAATAAAATCTAAAACCTACTAATCCTAAGCGCCTAATATAGGAGTAATACGAATAGTTAGTTGAACTGTTAGTTGAATGCTTTTCTCAACTCTTCTGCTTTCGTACTATAAACAGCTTTTAATGAAAATTCAACAATGAAGCAATTTTAAATTAAAAGCTTCGTGTATGAAAAAGATTAGTGAAGCCTACTATTAAATTGCCATCGTACTACCTAAGACGTTAAACAATTCTAGTTCCACGTATGTTTTTAGAAAATTTGGTGCTACAAATCCATATTTTCACAACATGAAATGTAAATTCTGAAACTTTACTTATTGTCGTTTGTTTGTTTCAGGTAATTCACTGAAGGTTCCTTTACACCAGACTGTTTTCTAGGCTCAGAACAAAAACAGGTACTTTCCAGCAACATAATTTTAACATTTTCTGCGCCTTTCTTTTAGATAATTTAATCAGTAGTAATTGTTTTTGTGTACCGTATAAATGTATTCGAATGGTAACGATAAAACGGAATAATTCCCTTTTACTCCACATACAGGAAAAGCAAGTCATTTCGCTCTGACTGCCGACTGAAACTGCCCTAACTGGGTCATTTCAGTTCTTTTCATAATCTGTCTCGGAGCGGAAATCAATACACGATTTTGTTCTCAATCTTTGCAGGGCTAGCATCAAATCTGGCTACCAATTTTTGTTTACACCCAAACTTAGTCTCATTAGTAACTGTAAAGCTGAGTATACTTTAATATAATACAATCTTGTTATAATTACGTAAACAAGGGGCGCTTGGAATTACATGACCCTGCTCTAGCGGCGGCGAATTATACCATTAAACAATGCAAAATGTTTGGATAAACTTGAATCTGGAAACGCTTCCTAAGGGAGCTACTACGTACAGAAGCGGAAACACCAATCGCTTCTTGTCGATAAAGATGGGAATGGAGGTTTAACGTTTTTAAACTTTTATACATAGGTTTAAATTTAGCATCTGCCCATATTATACCATACATAAGTACGCAATTACAACTGCTTTAGTTAAGTACGAGGGGAACTCAGAAACTGATCTACCTAGGCATGGAGCGAAAGAAATACAAACATGTTTATAATTCTATTTTCAATGTAACATCCATCTATATCAACGGCCTTACGCCATCTGTCCAGAAGTTGGTTTACACCTTCAGAAAAAGTTTCCTTGGCTGACTAGAGAAGTAGTTATCGACGATCTGTTTCAGTTCGTTATCCGAGTAAAATTTTCGTCCTCTTAAATATTTCTTCGGTTTTCTAAATAGAAAAAAATCAGATGGTGCCATATCTGGGCTGTAAGGTGATCAATCTCCTGAAAACAACATTCTAAAACAGGGGCGACCTATTGAGCCTTGTGGACTGATGCATTATCATGCAAAAAGAAAATGCTTTTCCGTTTTTTTAGGGTATTGGCACACAATAAGTGTGGTCCCTCTTGGCATATATTCAAGAATATTCCCTCAATGTCCTAGAAATTGTGGTCAATGACATTCCAGCAGAATGTTTGATTCGGCATTTCTTGGGAGGTGGAGAACTCTTACAGATCCGTTGCATGGATTTTTGTTCCGTCTCAGGATCCCAGTAAAGAACCCAAGTTTCATTATCAGTCGACATGCTTGAAAGAAACTCTGAATGTTTCTATAAAGTGGACAATTGTTGTACACAAATTTGTTGGAAGTGCAATTTTTGTTCCAAAGTCAGGAGCCTTGAAATCCACTACACTGGCAAGTTACTCAATTCTAGTTTCATACCCTACGCTGATCAAGCCCCTGAAAACCACATTCTAATAAACAGGCGCGGCCTATTGAGTCTTGTGGACTTGTACAATATCATGCAAAAGGAAAATGCTTTTCTGATTTTTTGAGCATTGGCACAAGCTTCTACAGTAGGTGTAGTCCTTCTTGGCATATATTCGATCAAGAATATTCCCTCAATGTCCTAGAAACTTGTGGCTAATGACATCCCAGCAGAAGGTTTGGTTCGGCATTTCTTGGGAGCTGGAGAACTCTTATAGACCATTTTGCATGGATTCTTGTTCCGTCTCAGGATCCCAGTAATTGACCCAAGTTTCATTACCAATCACCATGCTTGATAAAAGCTCTGAATCCTTCTATAAAGTGGACAAATGTTGGTCGCAAATTAGTTGGAAGTGCAGTGTTTGTTCCAAAGTCAGGAGCCTTGAACTCCACCACGCTGACACGTTACTCAAGTCTAGTTTCACCCACCTTACGCTGATCAATCTCCTGAAACCCACATTTTTCTAAACTAGCACCACTTTTCGAGCCTAGTGGATTCGTGTGTAAGAAAGCAAAATGTGGTTCTGACGCAAATGTAGGCGTTTTGCACAAATGGCGTTCTTAGATTATTATTTAGAGTATTGCTATACATAAGTTTCTCCCACAGTATAGTCCCTCTTGACATATGTTCGATCAAGAATATTCTCTTCATGTCCCAGAAAATTGTGGCCATTAAGTTCCCGGCAGAAGGGTGGGTAATGCAGTTCTTGGGAGCTGGAGAACCCTTATGCACCCATTGTATGGATTTTTGTTTCTTCCCAGGATCCCAGTAAAGAACCCAAGTTTCATTATCAGTAACCATTCGTGATTGAAGCTCTGAATTCTTCTCTAAAGTGGACAAATGTTGGCCGCAAATTTGTTGGCGGTGCAATTTCTGTTCCGGGGTCAGGAGCCTTGAAATCCACCACACTGACACGTTACTCAAGTCTATTTTCACCCACCTTACGCTGATCAATCTCCTAAAACCCACATTTTTCTCAATCTAGTACCACTTTTCGAGCCTAATGAATTCGTGCATGAGAAAGCAAAATGCCTTTGTGACGCAAACGTTGGCGTTTTTCACAAATGGCGTCCTTAAACATTTTAGAGTATTGGTATACGTTTCTCCAATAAGTGTAGTCCCTCTTGGTACATATTCAATCAACAATATTCCCTTCATGTCCCAGAAAATTCTGGCCATTAACTTCCCAGGAGGAGGTTGGGTTCTGTACTTTTTGGGAGCTATAGAGAACCGTTATGAACCCATGGCATGGATTTTTGTTTCGTCACAGAATTCCAGTAAAAAAACCCAAGTTTGGTCAATAGTCACCATTCGTGATAGGAACTCTGAATCATTCTCTAAAGTGGGCAAATGTTGGTCGCAAATTTGTTGGCGGTGCCGGAACCTTGAAATCCACCACGCTGACGCCTTAATTCTAATTTATCATTTAATATAGTAATGACGATCCCTCAAAAAGTTGCAACTTTCAAACGGCAATCTTCCAGCTCCACAGCCTCAACTTTCTGGCACATTTTCTCATTAATCGCATCTGAAGGTCTGTCCAATATTGAGTCATCTTCAACGGATTCCGGTCGCCAACGAAATTGTCTACACCAAAATTTAACCTTGTAATAAAATAAAGCTGCTCCTCCGTAGACCGCCGTCATCCTGTCATGGACAGTTTTTGGCCCGTTCCCTTCATTTCTGTAGAATTTTATTACACTTCTTCTAAGTTTTAGACCACTCATTTTTAATACAATTGAACTCAATATTTTTGAAACAGATTTGCAGATCTAACGAAATTCCCTATACAACTGTAAAAACTTATAATAATAGAACATTAATAACTGAGCTATTATTTTCATGACTAGTTAGATTAGTATTTAAGCTCCCCTGGTATTATGTACTTTCAATATATTTTAGAATAAAAAATCAATTATAAACAATTATAAACAAAGACAGCAAATTGCTTCATACAACATTTTTCAAAACGAATCAATCGCGGAAAGCATTAGAAATGCCGTAGCGGTCCCATTAGATGGCGTGTAGTGTTTCCTCAATTGTACAAATAGTTTAGAAACTGAGTTCTGCTGAACAAACTAGTTCTACATTCCGCTGAAATCTCAGATCTGCATATATCTCAAAGAGGTTTTTTTAAAACTTGTAAGTGACCGCACTGTTAAGTGGTATTTAAATTGAAAATGAACAGAAGGGACCTATTTAACAAACTTTGATAACATTTTATTTGGGAACAACTTAGTAACTGTCCCCAAGTACTTTACAAAATTTTCTATATTTAGATTTACTAATTAGTTTTCAAAGCATGTTTTACTTACTACACATATATCTAGAACATAGAAATTAATGTCTTACAACATAATTGAATATCCATAAAGCCTTTTTTCCGCTGCAAACAATTATATATGAAGTAGTTTAGAAAATATTAGCTGCTGTACATAAATAAACAGAAAGAGATTTTGTTGTGTACTTCCATGTTAGTCAGTTCTGATTTTGTGTTTTCATATACAGGAAAATTAGCTGTGGTACATAAATTATTAGTAGGGAATACAGTAAACTAGTTGGACTACCACTTAATTTAACAGAGAAACCACACTAGCTTGTTAAAAACGCTTTTAGAACTGAAGTTACAACTATAAGTCCGTTTGGGGTGATCGTTGTTTGCGCGTACATTCAAATTTGAAGTTGGTGGGTATTAACGTCCAATCAGATGATAAGTTTTATAAAAACTTCAGGAACGGTTCGTATTATATTGTTTTGTATCTCCTTAGGAAAACATAGATATCATAAAAATATTTTCACCTACGTTATTTTTAAATGACTGCATGCATTCCCACTGTACTAATCTTTCTTACAAATACATTTATAAACAAATGTATAAACTTATTAACAGTAGAACAGGGGGTTAATTTTGCAATCTCCCTATAGGTTTCTTAAAATTATACGTTCCTGCTAAAAGTGACCATTTCAATTTCTTGACAAATCTCGAAAAATTGTAATGAGTCTACACATCATTGCAACGGACAGGAGTAATAACTCCTCTGCACCTTTTCGGCATACTCTCAATGCAATTATCAATATGTTCTTGAGAACTTCCATGCCACAGTACCGGCAGTATATCCCTCAGCTGTTGCACAGTAGTAGGTCTTGGATTATAAGAGGATTATGAGCATATTATCACGTTGGCTCGTGGTTGTACCATTAAAGATATGGAGGTCAGTACGCCACCCTAAAGAAATTCCAGCCCATATCATAAGACCACCACCACCAAATCGAACGACTGGTAAAGTACGATGTCCGGCACTACGATATACTTCTTGAAGCCTACGTCTTGACCATTCCACCCGGTGTCTTCGTTGAGCCACAGTTCTTGCAGGATACCCCAGGTGACGGTATGACGTAAGTCCTTCCTCAAACAATCGATTTCTCACAGTGTGGTCGGAGATTCGATTTCCTGTGGCATTCTGGAGCGCTTGCTGTAGATGTCGAGCAGTGGAAAAGGGGTGCATTCTTGCATTAATTACTAGAAGTCGATCATCACCAGGTGTAGTGATGCAAAAAGATCCATTTCCAGACATTCTTGCAGTCGTACCTATTTCTCTAAGGCACGAAAGGGCACGTGAAAATATGTTCTGCGTGGTTCCTAACATATCAGTAGACTTGGCAATCTGCTCTTCGGTGCATAGCAACTTCTAAATTTCGTTGTTCTATTGTTAAGTGGTTTTTCTGCATTGTTGATTATTATTTAGAACAAAAATGTAACACACGATTAAAAAAATAATGAATGGAAAAGATCTTAAGAAGACAGGAAACATTATTCAATCAAACACACGAACTCGACTTGACACTAATAAGGTTAAACAATTGCAACTGTATTCGATTATGTTTTGTTTTTAACATCGAACATTGAAGCTTACTCTAATTTATTAGACGATCATTAGCCTCCAAATACAAACATATACGCTTTATGTTACCATATCCCTCTTCATTTTTGAGTAGTTTAGTATAGTTTCAAAATATTTAAGCACCGATTCGTACCACAATTAACCTAACCTTTCACAAAAACCAGTTGCGCTTGAGTTTCAATGCTACCTAACTTTCAAATCTTTAAAACAATTGCATTTTCTTCATATTCTTTTTTCCATACGGGGCAAATGGTATAATGCTTGCAATGTACATTTTTTTAATATATCCTT
Organism: Limonius californicus; assembly: GCA_014611495.1. NCBI lineage: Eukaryota > Metazoa > Arthropoda > Insecta > Coleoptera > Elateridae > Limonius > Limonius californicus. Next base: position 117 of record JABXWE010004554.1, on the reverse strand, counting down.
TATTTAGTCTCATTTATTTTTAGAGACAACTACAAAGAAGTTATAGGTGAACCTGGCCTTATATATATATATATATATTGTTATGATAAATATATGAGCAGGCCATGGAGATACCAT